>JAYDZF010000026.1:17062550-17088513 GCA_034509105.1 Microcambeva barbata | reverse complement strand
TTAAACAAACACTTAAACAACAACAACAACAAATAATAATAATAATAATAATAATAATAATAATAATAATAATAATAATAATTCATGTCCCAAAGTGGAAACACAATATAACAGATCATGGAGTTTCACATTCCACATATTCACCCATAAAAGACAAGTGCACAAACTAGAACTTGCCCCACATTGGCCTCAGCGAAATGTCCCCAGTGCAATGCATGATCACATTGGAAAGAAGGATACGTTTTACAAATGAAAGGGGTAAAAACTGGATTCCCAGTCTACAAATGCATAATAATCCAAAGTAAAACAAGTAAAAAGGCTTGAAAGGATTGGATTGAGGGAATAGAATTCAAAGTCTTTTATGCCTCCTGCAAATGCTAATTTCAGGTGAACCTGCTATTGCAATTTGGCTCCAGAATTTATATTTTCAGCATTTATCATACACCTTCATCCAAAGTTACTTACAGTACAGTATACAGTCTGAGCAATGAGGGTTAAGGGCCTTGCTAATCCAGTGTTGCCTGGCAGCATCGAGGTTTGAATCGCAGACACTAGGCTACTGCTGGGCCAGTTACAATAACTGCTTCCACACCTCAACTGGTTGCAAGATAGCTTTGCAAACAGGGACATGGCCAACCGTAACAGTTTCCTGTTTCCAGGAGATTGGTGAAGCTGACACTTTAAACAAATTTGAAACAATTTATTATGAGGGGTGTCCACATACATTTGGTCATACAGAAATGATAAAGTATACACCATGTCATATTAGCCAGTAAAATTAAGCATTACACAGTGTATAAAAACAGGGATTCAGCAATTTTTGTTATTTACCATGTCTGTCTGTCTGTCTGTCGGAAGTTGTGAATGCCATGATAAGAGCTCAGAGCAGTGCAGTGGTGAATTGCCAGCAAACAGCCTATAAGCATAGCCATGCAGTAGAATAGCAGTGAATGAGCCGAATGAGCCACACACAGCAGTGCACTGCAGCTACAGCTACTCATAGGTTGGTTGTAAAACAATGTAACAGAGGTTAAAGGATTTCAAGATCACCCAAATACAGAGGCATGAAAAACGAGGAGAAGTGGATGTAACCAGACTTCCTTCTTGTCTCCAATGCTTTTCTTTGTGTTCTTTGTTCCTGTTCCTAACAGATCATTAGCATTTCCTCCCTAATCCCTTTACTCCTTGACTTCTTCTCCTCCCTTCATCCTCACACTTATGATTTTCTTCTCGATTCTTCTTATCATTACCACCTCACTCATCTTCTCCACATATATTTTTATCTTATAACTATTTACTTTATCTTTCTTTTTTCACCCCTCAACACATTTACCACTAACACATACCATTACCATTAACTTGAAAAACTGAGATGATACAGACTCAAAGTATTTTTTATACCCCTTCACCCCAAGATTACTGTTTTTTTCTCCCTTCCACAAAGACTAAAGACCTCAGTACAATATGTTCAACATCCAATCAACAAGCCAAACTTGTGCTGGGGAAAGCGAGAAAGAGAAGAACGAGCATCATGAATCTTCTGGAAGCATAACATTTGCGTGTGTAATGTGATGTGCAATTCTAAATGGGACACATCTGTTGAATCTTGCAGGGAGTATCTTGCACTGAGAAATGTGTGCTTGATTACAGTATATATCTTTTTATGCTTGATTATACTTTATCCAAACAATGGAATATCTTTTATCAGATTTCGTTATCCACTACGACCCCCCACCCCCCACACACTCATCATTTCTGTTACCCTTTTCTTCTCTTACAACTAAGCACAAATTATATAGAAATTTGAATGCTCACAAATCCTGTATAATAAAAGAAGCTTCCTCAGCATTTCTATTTTTTTTCTATCATGAGTGTTTGTGCTGTGTGTAATATGAGAAAGATTTTGTGATTATTAAAAGTTCTAATATTTAATTTAATTTATTTTAAATTAACCTCTCTTAAAATATTACTGTTAGTTATTTGGCAGTTTTACTGTTAGTTATTCTGTAGTTGATGACAAACTATAAATATTGATTTTTTTATGACCAAACGTATATGGACACTATTCTTACTTATTAAAGTATGCTAGCCACACTCATTGAAACAGCCAAGTGAATAAATTAACAACACTTTATCAGTTCAAAGGTGGCATTATTCACACGTTTAGGTATATGTATATGTTATGTGTTTATGGTTTTTCAGTGACAGGGAAAGTAAACCATATTTAACAGTGCATACAAAGTGCATTCTTTTTTCTTCTTCTAATCTTTCTGCTGGTAAGATGATTTATTACATCAGATAGAAAACCTTTGATGTCATAGCATCTCCCTGACTCCTAAAAACATATAATTTTTGAAATTCCATGATTCTGACATAATTAAATTCATGGTACCGTGTATAAGTGAAATACTAGCACATCAGATATGTACTAAAGTCATGTTTCCTATTTATGGCTGAACAGTGAGTAAATGAACCTGCTCACAAGCACCAAGCAGATGAGGTGTGATGTTTTAATGATGGAACAGCACGTCTGCACCAGCTTACTCAGCCCAAGTGTGGCGTACACACACACACACACACACACACACACACACACACACACACACACACACACACACACGATTACACGGTAGTTAAAAAGCACCTGTCTCCACTCAGTGCTGCTTCATAACCTGTCATCCTGCATGCTGGACTCACAATGGTGTATATTAAAGCAGATTTTTGTTACTCACCCTGGTGCACAAACCCAACAATTTGCACAGATCCACCCACAACCAACATGTGTCTATTAAATGTTTTTGCTAAAGGCAAGAGGTGACAGAGCTACATAAAGTATAATTTTGAATGCATGATCAAGTTTACTATTCATTATCACATGTGGTTGATTTTTTTTCTTTTTTAGATTTTCAACATTGAACATTGATTTTCCGCATTTTAACCCAATGCATGAAGTTAAACACAAATATAGACACAAGTAAACACTATGTGGCAGTGAGAACAGGTGCCCGGAGTGGTGGGCCACCCTAGTTAAGGCACCTGGGGAGCAGTTAGAGGTTAGGTGCTTTGCTCAAAGGAACTTCAGTCTGCCACCTTCTGATCACAAGCCCAGTTCTCTAACAACCAGTTATTTTGAGGGAACAATAAATTTACACCGTTATATAAGCTGCACACAGACTAGTTTTCATTGTGTCAAAGTGTCATTTTGTCAGTGTTGTCCCATGAAAAGATATACTTAAATATCTGCAGAAATGTGAGGGGTGTACTCACTTTTGTGATACACTGGATGTGGAGTAATGGGATTTTCCACTGCACACCAGTGTTGAGCGCATGAACTCCAAGGGTTGAATCTTGGTGTTGCCAGTTGGCTGGGTGCACAGATCCGTCTCAAGTCTGGATAGATAGGAGAGTTGCATCAGATCATGATCCTCAGTGGCTACTCCTAATGGGAGAAGAAGGATTCACATACTATCCCATGGGGCGTTGACATTGGTTTTTTATATTCTTCAAAGTTGCTGAATATCTGTTGTAATATATTTCTTGTGTTTACTCAGGTCCATCTGATTGTTGCAGATTTGTATAAGCTTATTCTGTAAGATGCATTGCATGCATTGTGACATGGGTTTGATAAAGGACTCTCCTTAAGCCTATTTGGCTGACTCAGACAAACTATGTGCAGAGGTCAAAAGCCTTCAACATTTTTGACAAATGGAACAATGTTAGATAAGGGGAGTCCAGCATTACTGATACTACTGAAGGTCATTTTAAAGTAAAATAAATTAACCCAACTTGACTAATAACAGCCTAGGCTATTAATCAGAATCAGATAAGCACATGACATCATGAAATCACCCAAACCTCCTAAAGATATACATTTGCCTAATAAGGGTAGACTAACCATTTAGGTAGGTAGGTTCACAAATTATTTTAACAATTAATGTGAATACTGTTCATCCTTGCTCTATCATAGTCATGTCAGTAAATATGTTTTAAATATGTTTATCCCATGGATTTACACATAATACCTAAAGACTGGACAAACAAATAGGTAATTGCCTTGCCATGCAACTTCACAGCCATAAAGGCATACAAATAAATGCATTTATTTCAAGTCTTCTTATCTCAACTGACCTTCCTCATTAGCTACAGCTAATTTGCAATATCACACACACACACACACACACACACACACACACACACACACACATATTAATGGAAGCTATGTAAAGTACTTTCACGCAGTTAGAACTGCAGCTTTAGAGTTAAAATGAATACCATTTTTGTACAACATTGCAACAACATCAAGTCAATAATTAAATACTAAATGCACAGAAACCTTCCCACACATCAACTGAACAAAATTAAATCTATACACAGAAATACACATGATATACTTTCACAATCCAAGCAAAGCAACACTGTATCTGTATAGCTTTGTTGTCCAGATTGAAAACATGCATTCATGCAGCCTGAAATGCAGTGGATCAAATGGGACATACTTTTTATATTTTGAAATATGCATTATTCTTTTTTATTCAAGTAAAAGTATAAAAGTTATCACCATAGATATACATCAGAAAAAGACATTTTAAAACAAATACATAAATCTGGGATTTGTTTATTCTTTTAAATTCTTAATTTAATTACATAAGTTAAAGAAAAAAAAATCATGCAATTTCAATTTTATGTTTAAGGAGGTTATGTTTTGCCCATATTATCAGTGCACAATGTTTAAACAATTATTTCATTGATAATGACATTAATAATTAAAGTATTAAGTAAAACATTTTGCTTGAAAATCTCTTGTTCATGTGCTAAGCCTCTCTATGCTGTTTATTTATTTATTTATATTTTTAAAACTACTGTATTTTCAGTGTTTTCTTTTTGCAGTGCTTTAGAGGACACAGTAAACTAGCTTGGGTTTTAGTTCAGATGAAGAAAGGGATGGTCAAGGGGCTGAGGTTTAAGAGTCTTGGTTCGATACAGCTGTGTCCTCTTCTCATCCTCCTTTCTGATTGTAATTCAGACCAAAAAGTCAAATCAAAGAATATTGATTATTAAAGCAACCTTTTCTCATGGTTGTAAATCAGTTCAGACAAGTTCAAACTTTGATTTCAATGTGAAGGAAACAAGACAACAGAACAAACAAAGAAGCATTAATTAACTAGTAATTTCAAACCAAAAGGCCCCAATCAGCGCATCATTATGTAATCAGACAGCAATGATTTACAAATCATTGTTAACCGGTATTAAATTAAAACATTACAAAGACACATCATTTTAGCTTTTTACCCAACAATCTATAATACACTCATTTTGACTTTTTTAATTAATTCAAACCTGAAATTATTCAGACTCTTTGCAGTGGCAATTTATTATGGTACAAAAAGCAAGGAAGTCAAGTAATTGCACTCACACTTTCATTAAGAGACTCATCTGGACTGCAGGCAGGAGAATCAAGAACAAAAACTCTTAGGGCACAATCTTACACCCTGCGCAAGGTGTGTCACAATCTCTTGAACAGGCTATTTCCATGCTTTGTATCTACGTCATTAAAATACCAACAATGTTTACACTGATGGGTGAATTCATAAACGCCAATGGGCATGACAGTCTCAAATTGAGGTGCATTTAGTTAAATTACTTGTGTATTCCGCAATGGAAAACACAGGTGTGCTACGACCCGGAAAAAAAACAAAAAACAGTCATCAGTCTAAAAGGCAGACATTCATCGCTATATTAGGACGTGCAAAGTGTGCTTTTCCTGTCGTCAAGATAGTAAAGACACACTGCCACGCCCCAAAATCAAGCTGCGCAGTGTGTGGTTGATGGCTCACCAAAGATTGCTAAAATAGGGCACTTAGTCTTTAAAGTCACACGGCCCAGCCTTTGTTCCCCATGTGCAACGATCTTACCACTTCCTCGCTTAGCACTGTTTTTTTAGTAATACTCTTTTGACCATAGCAGCTCGGGAACACCCCACAAGACCTGTTATTTTGGAGATGCTTTGACTCAGTCATCCAGCTATCAAAATTTGGCCCATGTCACTTCAAAAATAAAAAAAAATGGTGTTTATTTATTCATAAATAGTTAACATGAAAAACATGAAAACTTTTGATTTGGAGATTTGGTGGAGTTTATTTGTTGCATCTAATGTTTGGCAGTGGAGGGTTGAGATATTACGGTGGTCCTTAATATCACTCTAGCTATTAGACCGCTAAGGAATTTGAAACAGAAAGACATATTATTAATGGAGTGTGCTTTGTGTATGCCAGGAACCCACAAGGTTTATTTTAGTTTATTTAATATAACTATTACTCACCATAGAAAGGACCAATTACACAAACTTTAATTTATTATTTTAGGCCATCCTTACCAAGCGCCTTTTAACTAAGCATTAAATGTTTCATAATTTTACACAGGAACACAAATCACCTCAAATAAAACAACCATCTGGAGTCCAGACACAGGATCTTGTGTAACTTTACATCTTCAGCATGTAGGAATACGGCTGAATGCACTCTTCCAAATTCCCTTTGGATCTTTTTGCCCTTTGATTGCAGATGATTGTTGGAATGTTGAGGAACTTCTGTCCAACAGTTTTGAGATGCTTTAATTGCAGTGCAATAGTGCTGAAAGCCAATATTAAAAGAGCAATAAATCACCACAGATTGTTTCCTGCTGGAATATGCTCTTGGCATTTTCAGTGCCTTCTAAGAGCTGCTGGGGAAATCCATTAAAATGATCTGTTTCATTGTAACTGAGAAAGTTTACTCTGTGATTTCAAATAAATTCAGGATATATTTGAGAACAACATCACAGAAGATCAGTGTATAGATATCAAATGCTGCATTTAAACACCTGGTGTTTATGTAAGGTAGATACATGGATGAATATATATAAGTCATACAAATATTTCATAAATGAGTGTGTATTTATTGTGTAAAATTAATTACCTCATTGGTTCTTTCAGAGATTTAGTTACATGAAGGAAACATGCCAATTTAGTCTTTAAGGTAAGAATAAACACAGAACTGACACACGATCTTCCAACTCACACATGTGAAGTGTAAAACTTTCTACTGGAACTCCCATTCATCTGAACAAAACTCCATTCACCCAGTTTGTAAAGCAGAGATACTATCATGATTAGAACAAATGCTCTTGCCCTGTTTTATTTCAGCCAGCTCTTTCATCTAGAGCCAGGCTTATCTGTGCAGCGAGAGGAGAATAGGAAGTCTTGTGACATTTATCTTACTTCTTATATTTCTTGTTGTTATCTGTACTGAAGATGAACTGCACTGTAAGTGTTTTGAACAGCAAAAATACTGAAAAGAAAGTTCATAAAAAATCCTAAAGTACAAAGAGTGAGGTAAAAAGAATTTGATGATAAGCGTAAACAGGTGTCCAATTCCTTAGCCTAAATCTGGTTCAAAATCGGGGATTATATGGCTTATTTGCTTGGATCCAGATTTAGCTTTAGCCTGCTTTTTCTTTACAAATCAGACAGTCTAAGACTCCACCAGTAAACTGCCAAACAAAAATTGAAAACATCTTGTTTGTTTTACACTTCTTTCTGGTTTAAATTATGGACAAAGCCTGTCTAAAACATGGGGCAATTTATACACATTCCATATCCAGCTGATTCAGTTTAGATGGCACAGAAATTAAATATGGTGGAGTGTAGTTTAAAGTATACTAGGTTTTAAATTGTTTCCATAGCATGCAACCAGGCCTGCTTTGATGCGTTCAGGAAGAAACAGACATTATAAGAAAAAAAGAGAGATGGATTAGACAGAACAACAAGGGGTTTTGCCTCTGTATTTGTATGTTTGGGGAGATGGTTCAAACTATTGCAATAACTAATTTGAATTAACATATTCAGAAGCTATTGTCTATTACCCTAATCAATCTTACAAATCCACTGTTGCATGTTTAGCCATAGCTGAAATGTTTGTTTATACTGATCATGCTTAACATTATGACTACCTTCATAGTGTGTTGGTCCTACATTTGCTGCCAAAATAGCAGACACACTAAGTGCTGTCAGAGTAAACAATTATGCAAATA
Organism: Microcambeva barbata; assembly: GCA_034509105.1. NCBI lineage: Eukaryota > Metazoa > Chordata > Actinopteri > Siluriformes > Trichomycteridae > Microcambeva > Microcambeva barbata. Next base: position 17,080,446 of record JAYDZF010000026.1, on the reverse strand, counting down.
TTTCAGAGTAAACAGCCCTGCAAATATTGTACATGTATTCTGATACATTTCTATCAGAACCACTCTTCAAATTTGAGCTACTGTAGCTTGTCTGTTGAATCTCTGGCCTATATATATAGTTTGTGTCCCTATATATTTCCAGGTTGTTTTCTTCTATATGTTTATATACAGTTCTCCTATTTAGAATGATGAGAGAGGTCAACTATGAGAGATATTATGTAATATTTTAAAAGAATTTTTGTAAAGTATGGTGGAAAATCAGTATTTGGTCAATAACAAAAAGTTAAACTCAAAGTTAAAGTTAAACCTTTGTTGGTAATTCCTGTACGTCTTCATGTATTTTCATCTGAATACATGATATTCTCCAAATCCTCTTCTGGATCATGAAACTTCAGATGGGCCTGGACATGAACTGGCTTAAGCAGGGGAGATTCCTGGCACTGCAGGATTTGAGTCCCTCTTGGCGTAGTGTGTTACTGATGGTAGCCTTTGTTACTTTGGTCCCAGCTCTCTGCAGGTCATTTATCAGGTCCCTCTGTGTAGTTCTGGGATTTTTGCTCACTGTTCTCATTGTCATTTTGACCCAACAGGATGAGATCTTGTGTGGGGCCACAGATCAAGGGAGATTAACAATGGTCTTGTATTTTCTTACAATTGCTCCCACAGTTGATTTATTCACACCAACCTGCTTGCCTATTGTAGATTCCATCTTCCCAGCCTTGTACAGGTCTACAATTTTCTTCATTGTGCTCCTTCAACATCGCTGTGGTCTTGGTCATGGTACAGTTTGGAGTCTGACTGTTTGAGGCTGTGAACAGGAGTCTTTTATACAGATAATGAGGTTAAACAGGTGCCATTACTACAGGTAACGAGTGGAGGACAGAAGATTGTGCTACAATGTGCTTTGCTGTTTTTTTCTCCTCATTGTGTTTTTCATAGTTGAAGTGTGCCTATGATAAAAATTACAGTAGGAGAACCTGCACAATCAGTGACTATTTTTTTTTTTGCTCCACTGTACAAGTGTACGTTCTTTGGCCACTTCTCACACTGATGACTGATGTCTAGTAAATACAGAATTTTTTCTACACCTGAGAACTTCTCTACCCTTTAAGAAAAGTGGGATGACATGGCTCAGTAGACAATAAACCGACTTGTGAACAGCATGAGATATAATTGTCAAGCTGTAATTAATGCTCAAGGGCAGATGACAAGTTATTGAGACATTGGCATTTTTGTTGAGGTATAACCACCACTGTGGTTGGCTTTTGTTTTAGTACATATTTTGAGATGAGGAAATCATCATCACGAAGTTTAAGTACAAAAAGTAATACTCTAAAACGTGGGCTGATGTATTTAAATCGTGTTTCCCCTCAACTCGTTCGATTCTCACAGAGCAAAAATCAAGGCAAAAATCTAGTGTTAACTAGGCATTAGGTGAAACTTATCTGCAATTGTATTAAACTGGTCAGATAATAACAAGATATGTTTTGTAATGCACCATGTGTTCTAAAACAGCTTTACTTTTAACTTTATTTAAGTTAATCCTTTTTGAAGGTATTTTTCACTTGATTTTTCACTTGATTGTTACCAGGCTGAGATATTCCCAAATGAAAGAAACACTATGTTTAAAATTTGCCTTTTGCATTCAACAGTGTGATTAACAGTAAGCTGACCCTTCATACCTTCTTGAGGCATTGCAGATTATGTTAAAGAATGTCAGAAAGGTTAAAGTCATAGTCATTAGCTGTTATCCATGAATATGAGCTAATGGAATGTACAGACAAGGAAATACTACATTAAAAAGCTATTTGCCAATTTGGAGAAGGTGGTAATATTGATGAGCTTAAAATATGTAATCACTTATCAGCCATCCCCTTTACAAGTATGTCTTGCTAGCTATGACAATACATCAGATTTACTATCTGTAGTATGTTGAGACACAAAAGAAATTTGGTTCCGGCTTGGATCTCTCTAATATAAATCTTTGCAACACACCTTGCAGCTAGGGCTTCTGGGTGTAACCAAAAATTGAATCACATCTAACTGTTCAGCTGGATGACTTGTGTCTGATGGTCTGTTGTGGCTAGATTCTTTTCCATATTCAGTGACAAGCAGCTGCAGCAGGGGCAGCAGATGGCCAGGCAGAGGTCCAGGGTGTGGGGGTGAGGGACCTGGTGCTACTTAACTTCTGTGCCCCATCTAGGCTGCTGGTGATGAGGGAAGACATGGGTAGTAATATCAGGAATTCCAGAAAGGCACATGGAAGATGGTTATTAGGCATGCACACCTACAGCTGCATTGCTGGGCCAGACTTTGCATGCATATTTGTGTGTATCTGCAATTTTTTAATGATTTTGTTTTTAAGAACCTCTTCATTTTGTTAAACCACCCGGTGCCATCCAAAAACTCTTGCTGCAACGTAAGAATACAGTGTGCACTGATCAACTTGAGGACAACACACTCCTTTATGGCTTTATGGTCTCCATGACTACTACTGCTTTGCATCACCTGCTTTGTCTGGGAATTCTGAGAAAACAGGTTTGTAAATCTTTTTAAAAATTCCTAACATAAAAAAATACATTTAATATAATTTTCTGTGATAGGCCTGACTGCCTATCTACCTGTCTGTCTGCCTGTCACCAGATCCGAATGTTATTGCGCACCTTGGTAAATGGTAGAACAGCATATTTGCAACATTAAATCGTAGCTAACAATTTGCAATAATTGTGTGTTAAAAGTGTGTCAAAATAGGTATAATTTTCTTCAGATCTAAAAATCAGAGAGGAAAAAAATGTCTTGACTGAAAACCTCCATACTTCAGTTGGAATACTTTCAGTATTTTCAGTTGTGCAATTTCAGTGCACCTCATCCTGATGCCTTCTTACACATCTGAGTTAAAGGCCTGGTAAAAAAAACTGAATCAATATTCGAGTATCTTTAGTAGCTATCTTTGACTATGTCTGCATTCTCTCTAACATGGTCTGTTTCTTTATCCACATCTACATCATGCAACCTATCCATCATAGTGTACATTGCTCAGTAGATATATGGTGTGTGAAACACAGAGATAAGAATACTAGTGGATAAAACAGGGGAAAACTGATATTTTGAGCCTCTGCCTCCTTTGATACATTATATATGAACTCTGATCCAGCCATACAGACACTGAGATGGTATTACATGGAATATGAATTTCTCGTTTGCTCTATTACTTTCTCTCTTACAACCATACACTGACTTTTCATATTTAGACGGAGCTAAATTTCCATTAAATCTGCTGCCTATTTGTATGTGAATAATTATCTTTCAAGGGCACGGATAGAAGCACCAGTGAAAGATTCCCAGGGTTTACCAGCACCTACTGACAAGGTGTTGTGCTGTGGGGCTTCCACATTGTGAAGATGCACCACGAAACATTATTTAATAAAATCCTAAATTCTCATAACATACCCAGGCAGTGCCATACATATGTTCTGAAAAAAATCTGATTTTATCCTCACAGTTTATGTGTTAGAAGAAGGAAATTGGAAAAGCGGAAGAATTTGAATGAGTTTGACAAGTCAGATTGTGATCGTTAGGTGAAACATATCTTTTGGGCTTTTCTCAGTCTGCAGTGGTCAGAATCTAATCAAAGTGGTCCTAGGAAAGAACGGGGTGAACTGGTGACATGGGTCATGTGGGATCAAAGAGATGATGAAGTTAAAACTGGTTCTGAAAGAAGTGTCAGTAGACACAGTGGATCACACTTGTTAACATTAAAGGTGGGACCAGCAATATTAAAAAGGTGGTCATATTATGCCTGGTTAATAAACATATAGTTGAATATATCAAACACAAGACTTACTTTCGTTGAAAAAGATGAAAACAACTAAAGATCAGCAATAAAGTTTTAATCAACAATAAATGCCAGCATTCTGTTAAATTTCCTTGGAACTAACTTCAGTTTCAGTGTTTATGAGAGCAGATTGTCCTAGACCATGATGGAATGTACCAGTTTCCAGAGAACAGACTATCCCCAGAAATGGTGCTCAATCCAGGGCTGAACCAGGAACAGCAAAAATGATCTGGTATTATTTTCTGAGAGCTTGATTTGGGCACAGTGGCACCAGTGGACCATAATCCTGTCAGAAAATTGTGGGCTTCAGCTCTAATGTCTGTGCTATCCCTGCATGGACAGCTGTAGCCTAGTGGATATGCAATCAATTTAAAGATTGTGCCACTGTAAGACCTTTGAGCAAAATCCCTAACCCTCTCTGCACCAGGAACACTGTACAATAGCTATGCCTGCACTCATAACCCAGGATTTTTAAGAAGTTGCGATATAGGAAAAATGAATTTCATTGTACTGAGCACATTAATATGCATACATGAGAAACAAAAGCATTCTTCTTCTGAGCTATCCCTTGTTTCACTGTACCGAGTTTCAGATCTTTTGTATTATTAATGTAACTTTGTATTTCTATATTGTATTTTTATTAGCTTGTCTACTAGATATGTGGGAGATTTTGCCTTGACCTTTCCCAAGCAAAGCCCAGTTTTGCTACAGTTGCTTACAGGTTATATAATATGTAATACAACCCCAAATTAGAAAAAAAGTTGGTATGACAATAAAAAAACCTAGCTCTTCTAGCCATCCTTGCTCATCAATGACTGAGTCATAGTGAAATAAAGTTGATTAGACTAAACAAAAATTATCTTGGGTTCAAACTATCTGCAAGCACATAAAAGCAAATAAAAATGTATAGAATGCTTCATTCAATATAATTAATGAAACACCACTCAGTAGTTTGTTTTCATTAACCACCTCATCATGGTCAGGGCATTGGGGTTTGCTGTCCCCCACATACCCTTCAATTCTGAACTGAAGCATTTAAAGCAAGCCTGAAAACGTGTGCCACTTTTAAGCTTCCAACTTTGATCTTCTGAACAATTGCTTTGTACAAGAAAGGAAATATCAGAACATCTTTGAAATAAATCTTTCACATCTGACACTTAAAGGCATTATTTTTAGGGTATCCTGTTGCTTTCATCATTTCGTTTTTTTTGCCTCACCATTTTGATGGGACTACTGATGAAAAAAAATCATATTTGTGGTTGACTATCCTAAAAAGACTAGATAACATACACATGAAAGAGCCTGTGCAGAAACTCAAATTGAATAGTTTGACAGAAAGATAAGACAGCTTCTGCAGACAATAGATGTTTAGATGTTTCTGAGACAGGGTTAACAGATAGCAGAAGTTAAGGAAGTGTGAACTCTTTATGCTTTTCTTTTGGTCTGAATGATTAAAGCTAATCATAAGAAGCTTTTTTCTGCTTTTTACAGGCCCTTCAGAGAGGTTTGCTTTCATCTAATCTTCATAAACAAAAGATGCAGGAACATTCATGAGCCAAGGTTTAAGATGTTTTCTGCTTTCGCATTATCTGAAAAACAAGCACGTGTGAGAGCTTTTATTTAAAGGTAGTACATGTAGTGATGTTGGTGTAATGTTGATTTATTATCTACAATCTCACCACAATCACTGAACTGCATACTGAACATTCATTTATTAAACAAGGGAAAACAACATTGCTGGAACTGTTTGTCATTGTTATTAACTCATTTATCCTTAGCAACCGCTTCATTCTGAGGATCCAATCGTGGCACATAAGAAGGCCATGCCAAACTACACAGTCAAAAAGGAGACAGCTGAGGCTGCTGGATACCACTCGAAGCATAAGCCAATAATGGCTGATACATTTACATAAATTATAAGCAGCATTATATTAATAATTTAGTGCAAAAATTGAAAACTAAAGATATATTCATTAATTACCTTCTTTTTCCAAGGCAAACTTTCCCTTGAGGTGAAATCAATGTTAAATAATACTTGCTGCCCTTTTGACTGAAAAAAGGAGATGACTACTAAGTCATGTTTGAAGGCTAGTTTGCTTTTATTCGGAATCTATCCCTCAGAAACAGTATATGAATAAGCTTCTGACCTTGCCAGCTGAATTTTATATAAATGAATAACACATTCATCCATTTAGTGTATGAGAGCAGTGACATATTTCATCAAATTATTTAAAGAAAGTGTTTCATAACACTTAACAAGGTGACAAAATCTGCAGGCTCTCATATTTAAGTTATTAAATCATTTGTTCAATCTGTTGGCTGCGTGAATCAATGTAGCCAAATGCATTGTCTATTTAAGCACCTTTTTCATTAAATTACCAACCACTTAATCCATGTTGAGGTCCAAATGAGTCTTCACAAAACAACAGGAGAATGGAAAGAATGACTCAAGAAAAGGCTATCCATCATTAATCTTTTTTATTTACACATTGATTCTCAGATGGGTGGTCTGGATCCTTGTTGTGTGGACTTTGCTTGTTCTTCCAATGTCTGTATAGGTTTCCTCCCACAGTCCCAAAGCACAAAGTAAGGTTACTATGCTATAGGTACCTAGACACAAGGACGCATAAACCAGTGCATTGTAGTTCCAGTGCCAAACCCAGATAAATTGAGGGTTGCTATGCCAAATCAATAATGCATCTGAACGAAAGAAAATGTTTTATTTTTCTTCCTTTTTTCTCTAGACATTTCTCCTGTCCACTCGCTAACTCAGCATCCTCCCGACATATGGGCAGCAGTGAATTTGCATTCTCACACCAGCTAAGACCAACTAATGGAAATCCAGGGAAACTGAAGTAACATAAAGCAAACCTACACAAACCTACACAGTGTAGACGCTGTTAGAAAAGTAATTACACCCAGGTTGATGTTGCTGTGCAGCTCACACTCCACAATGTGACCAATTTAAGCACATTAAATAATCGTAACATGAAGAATAAACACAAACTATCATCAAAAGCAAGCATTACATTGTTTTTAAAATTTAAATATAAAAATAAATTATTCAACAAAATAATTGTGCTTACCTCTCTCATAACTAATAAGAAGAAGTTAGTGTTAAAAAGCTATTTTAACATTTTTGCTCTTCTTAAGCCTCTTATGTTTAGACATTGGATGTTCTCAGATATAACCTAAAGGGTTTTTTTTAACTGCTGTACCGTTCATTCTCTACCTCTATTTACTGTTTCTGGATTGTAGTCAAGTGAATTTTCAAAGAAAAAAGATGGCTTAAATAGGCCAGAGGGAGTCCAACTCTGTAATAATAAACTCCAGAATAGGAGTTGGATTTCATAAACAATGGCAGCTTTAGGATAAATGATGACACCCTGAATTATTTTCCAATCTATCTTTGGTGGCTTTTTCTTTAGGCATGTCATACAAGCATGAAGGTGTAACAGTTAGTCTATGTGCCCTACAGCTCATAAGTTCTTCATTTCAGTCTTAGCTCTGTTTACTGACTGTGATATTGTCAGGTAAGGCAGCACAGTGGCACAGGGGCCTCACAGCAAGAATGGTCTGGGTTTGATTCAGTGTCAGTGTGGGTTTTTTGCAAGGACTATAGAACTAGGACTAAAAACTGCCCCAACTGTTTGTGTGTGAGTGTCTACTGTGTAAGAGTCTGGCAGCCTGTCCAGATATTTTCCTGCCTTTCACACATTGAATCAGACCCACGGCAGACCCTAAACAGGATAATAATGTGATAAAAACAGACAACTAATTAATTATTGTTTGTCATGCTCTCCCCTTTTGCCCCATTACAATGACTTGTATAGTGCTCCTCTAAATCATGCATCAGATTTACTGAAACTCAAATTGCCCTTTAGTGTAAATACGATGAACCTGAACAAGATAAATTAGTATTTCATGAATGAATGACTAATGAAACATTAGCCAGAAAATAAGCAGCCAAACTATTGCAGGTCAGGCTCACATAAAGAAACATGAAACTGGAGCACCTGTTGGAAACCCATGCATGTATGAAGAGAACATGCTCCACACAGAAAGGACTTGGACTGCCTGGATCAAACGAAGGACCGTCTTGCCGTGAGGCGACATTAAAGCTAAACAAATAATTAAAAATAAATAATTAATTCAACAAATATATGCACACAAGAAAAAAATGCTTTTCAATCTCCAACATTTCTTCTTGTGCCATGTCAGATAGAGGAATACTTTGATCAGTCTTCATCTGGCTTAAAAAGGAGTAAACGTGGGATCAGGACCTGGACAGATAAAGGCATTGTGGATGCTGCAGACATGTTAGGGCCACACCAGATGATCTATCTGCTTTCTCCCTTTAGACATGCTTAATTAGCAGTGAGGAGAAATAGTTAATTAGTGCTGCTGGAGTGAAAAAGGACATGAGGGCAGCAGAAGCGTTCAAACTGTCAATTAAAAAAAAGCCAGACATCAGTCTCCTGTCTCAGTCTTCTCCACATCGACAGTACTACCAGGATTTTACATTTAGTGTAGATAGATGTCTCATACCGAGCATTTAGGAGTCAGCTTTGGCAAACTTTTGCTGCTTCAGCGTCTTTTGTGAAGTAATAACAGTCCAAACAAAGAGGCTGATGATACGCTTGTACCTGCTTTATGCGCATATCCTGACCTGTGCAGATTTAGTCATTATGTTACTAAATCATCTTTCCTTCTCAGTGTCACAACTCATGCATAACAATGCATACATAAATAGAAATTGCATAAATAAATATAAATATAATGTGTATATAACATTAAAATAGTAGATATAAACACATAAACTACAAATAAAAAAAAATAAAAGTGAAAAAAGATTATGCATCATTGTTGTTTACTCCATAAACAACATGTATGCCATGGCTGCATCAGCATAAAACATCTTTAGGCATTATAGAACCTTCTGGCTTGCACAGCTCTTGTTAACACCTAGTTTTCACAGTCAGCTAAACCTGATTGTTATAGGTCTTGTTACTGAGCTCTGTTGTTTAGCACCTACCTGCTCAATATGAGCTAAAACAACACTCCAGCTCATCAGGGTGTACAATAACCTCCCACATACATGACACTATACATATATATGCACTGCTATGCAAGGTCACATGACTCAGTGTTAGCCAGCATGGCCTATCAGCTGCTCAGACACACATTTTACTCTTTCCAGGTTTCCAAGGCAACACGGTGAGAGAGGCAACGCTCAGCGGGATGCTCAGTGAACGGCCAGTTCTTGTTTACTAGTTCGGTAGGCTCGAATATTCGCTGACGTGCTTCCATAGCGTCACTATCTTCATTCAGCCCTTCCACACATCTGTGGAAATGTAACACAATAATTACAGTCTCCATGGCAATGCCATCAGAATGAACTGCTCTCCTCCCTCATGTTCTTTTCTTTCTTTTGTTTTTGAGTCAAACATTTTGGAATATGGGCTTTATAATGTCTTGCCATTATTTTACATCAATTTACCTAAAGTAAATTCTGAATCAACCTAAATCATTCTTTATTTAAAACAATATTGAATACTTTTATTTAATTCTATAAAATCAGACAGAATAGATGCACACTATATAAGCAAGAGTATGCGGACATGGTTCCTTGTTTCTTTGTTCTAGAGTCTTAGTCAAATTAATTTGAGTTTAGTAAAATAAATGATGAAAAACTATCATGACACTACATTATGGCCAACTTCCTAGAATTGTCTTGGCCCCTCTTTTGCTGTCCCCATAAATAACAAAATGTGATGAACTGTGTATTCTGACAGCTATCTATCAGAATCAGTATTAACTTCTTCCGATATTTGTTTAGCTTATATATATATATATATATAGGGACAGATAGTAATTAGTTATAGTAAGGCAAGTCATAGGGGTAGCTCGGATATGTTAACATAAAGGTTCCTAATTTCAATTTTAGTTGTTGTTGCAAGTAAGAGAATACACAATAGTACATGTTTTAAAAGTTGTCATTCTTGTTATTAGGTTAATAAGAGCTTTGCAGGATAAAAGATGTTACTTAGAATAGTCACTGGTCGGGGTTAAGCTTGGTAACAAGCAGCTAACTTTGTCAAGCATGAATAAGTGCTTTTTCTGCATAAGTCAACTCTAATGTTTGCCCTAACATATGAAAACTTCACTTCAGTAACATCTGCACATATGCTTTGATAGTCATACATTTAAAGTAACAGTTTTAAACATATGAGCCAGGAGTTTCCATATGAGCTGAAAATTGCAATATTTGTTAGCAGGGAGGTGCTATTGAAGCCTCTGTGCCCTTTTGTAGAAACATGGCAAACAGTTTAAGTAATAACTAGCAGGTAATAAATCTAAATCTAGAGTGTGCAACATGCAGAAAGTCATTATTAATTCCACATATGTACTGAGTGCAATCAACCATGTCCTGGCACATTCTCCACGGCAATGTCTGCAAAGCCAAAAAGTAAACATTCAGAATGAAAGCTTGTTAAAGAATCTGAAGCTTTTCACACAGTAACTGGAAAAGATATCATTGACTGGTGAATTGGTTGAGGTTGAGGTAAATCCAACAGTAATAACAACTTGCTTAGACAGGCACTTAGACTCAAACAGATGATGTTTTAAGCAATAGAGTGCACCTAATGTGGAGTTCCTACATTTAAAGTGTGTGTGTCTATGTGTGTGTTTGAGTGACTTACCAGACAATTGACAAACATTAAATAACCGTAACTTTACTCAAATAATTGCATTAGTATACAGTCTATATAAATAGGTAACTAGGTTTATTTATTAAATTTTAAATGGCGTGCTTTACACTTTGGTTACATCAGTTATGTCAAGATTAACTCAAACAATGGTCAATTTTGTATCTCCAATAAACCTCATTGTCTTTGGATTGGGGGAGGAAACTGGAGTGCCCAGAGGAAAGCCACACAGACATTGGAAGATCAAGCAAACTCCAAACAGAAAGGACCCAAAGCGCCCTACATTGGGATCAAACCCAGGACCATCTTGCGGTGAGGCAACAGTTCTACCCACGTAGTCAACGTGCAGCCCTTCCTGTATTTGTAAATAAACATTAAATGTATTTAATTGATAGTTGAATATCAAAAGCATTAAAAGGTGAATAATTGTCAAGAAAGAATATGTTCTAATATTAGAAAAAAAGTAAAACTTAACTACGATTGTGGTGCAGGTGAAACTGTTGATGCATGGGTCATTTGATTCAATCCTTGCTTTTGGTCTCTGAAAGGAGTTTTATTTATTTATTTTTTTCAATTTCTGTATTTTCTGTAGGTGATCTGGTTTCTCCCCACCTGGAAAAAAAGATTGACTGGCTGCTTTGATTTACCAGCCCTGGAAAAATTTCATGCCAAGTCCGATAAGCTTTGCAAGACTCACTGACTAGAAAAATGAGTGCAGGATGAATAACTGAAAGGCTTATTTAATGATAAATTAGTACCATACTTTGTAATAATAGCCACAATAGGTGCTGGACTAGTAATCATAAGGTCATTGAGCATGGCATTTAACTTTCAGTTGCTCACACTATATAATGTAACTGTACTATAAGTCACTTTGGATAAAGGTGTCTGTATTTTTACTAAAGCATAGAAGTGCTGTAGTTGACAGTGATACAGTAGGCAGTATAAAAACTTTATAAAAAGTTGAAGTCAGCAGAGAAGACTTGAGTTCACTGCACTTTGGTGAAAAGGGCTAACAGTGACATGCCCATTCAAAAATGTAAACCCCTCACCAATGCATGTAGAATGCTTTCATCTTAAAAGTAGCATTGTGTGTGAGAGATGTGTAAAAATGTGTTTGCTTTTGTGGTGTCATTTGTAGATGTAAAGATGAACTTTTGAACTGCAGTTGAGAGGGCAAAAGGTAAATGAAGACTTTAAAACACACATATTCACAAAAGGAATGTTTGTGGCCAGCACTTGGGGTTTATGTTTGTGCAAAACTGGCATTTTGGAAGGCTCAACACCACGTCTGCTCACTCACAATTTTGTTTGTAAAACACATGTAACAAGGTTACATTACTGGATTTAGTTAAAATTTTTAAATTGCATACATACAATACAACTAAATATGTTTTTATTTAATAGTTAGATTATTTTAACACAGTTTTACCTGGGATTAAAATGTTTCTAAACAGTCAGCCCCTCTTGCTTTTTACATACTTTATTGTGTTATGTCTTCAATTTCAAATGGTCATAACTGTCAAGCTAAGTCAAGCAACCCATCATAATTATATATGTAAGAGCATTAAAGGCAGCATACAAGACATTTTGCTCAAGATACCAAAATCAGGATTCAAAACAGTAACCATGGGACAGATATCATAGACCCATTAAGATCCCCCTGGTCTGTGTTTAAATAAGAGAATTGTTTAAAATAAACTTATACATAGTTTTTTTTATTTATTTGAACAGGTCTGAACAGGTCTGTATTCTGCTTCACCACAAAGAAATTCTTTTTTGTCCTTTAACTATTTAAACAGAATTACTGGGGAACTTATTTTAAGTAATTTCATTGACCCTTGGCCTACGTTTATGTACTTTTGCTACTGAGTCCATTAAATCTAAAATTTCCATGAAGTCAAGCTGTATAATCAGCCAGTAAAAGAGTGCATTAAAAAGAAAATGTGCTGAAAATGTAATTGCATTGCTTCTCAGTGAGTGGGAGTAAATGACAGCCTTATCAGGCTTTGACTCTGCAGCAAACAATGAAGCAGCATCACACTCAGCATGGCAGGAAGCGGGCGCGTATTCAGACCAACTGGGTGCATTGCTGCTCCTCTTCTGCTCTGACCTTCTGATTAAACACTTCTCCAAACCCATCACTTTTCTTAGTGCAAAACTGTATGCCAATTAATAAATTGAACTGGTAGTCAGGTCATTTTTGCAAATGAGGAACAAATAGGTGCGGTAGCAATTGAAATGAACCAGTGGGATTCCAAGTAAAAGGGTAGAGAGAGTTGTGTCAGGTCAGGGATAATTAGAGACTCAGAGACATAATCCACAGAGCAGAAGGACACAAGAATAAATGTATCTGCATTCACACCTACATACAGCGTATGTGTAAAAAAATTCCAGACAACTCTAAGGACCACCATATCCTGCCTTATGTCTATGTTTCAGCCCCAAAACCCCTCTTGATCAAAAAGCAGCTCTTGAACACCTGGGGTATGAATTATCTTTCTAAGGAGAATTTCTCTAGGTATAATGAAATGGGTTTTTTGTGCCCATCTGTAGTGTCAGAAAGGATGGTCTTAAACCTAGTAACAATGACAACAATAACAAGATTATTATTATTCAGTTCATTGGCTTCAACGGGCACAAGGCACACACTAACACCCTGGATGGAATGCCAGTCCATCACAGGTACCCACGTGGACACAGGAAGAACATGCAAACTTTGCACAGAAAGGACCTAGATCACCCCACTTGGGGATCAAACCCAAGACCTACTTGCTGGAAGGCCACCGTGCCACCATTATTATTATTATTATTATTATTATTATTATTATTATTATTAGTAGTAGTAGTAGTAGTAGTAGCATTATTATTGTTGTTTATTGATTTTTTTATTGTAACTATCAATATACACATTATTATACATAGTTATTACATTAGTTGTCTATTTCCCTCTAAAGAAAATGAATTTACAGGCTTAGAAAGGAAATTAGTTGGTGTTCCTTACATTTACTTTGACTTTAATTTGCCTACAGACAGTTTAAATACAATACAATACTTAATGTTTCGTCTGCTCCACTTCACTTCATTTGTTAATATACATCCATTATTTCATTCCACCAAAGAAGAACCCTTGTCCATGGAAACGTGTAATGAAACTGTAAAGAAGTATGCAGTTTGTTACTTACCTTGAAACTTAGAAGTATAACCTTGCAATTATGTTAAATACTGTTAATGTGTTTAAACCACAATGAGGGAACACAACTAACCATGTGGTTAAAATATATTTAGTTTTATCTGTATGCACTAAAAACGTACACATTGGTTTATAAGGTTTATAAAATTGTACAGCATAAACCAGTTAATGTATTTATCTTTTATCAGTCCATAATATCTGAGCTCAGGACTCAGCACACAACAGCACACAACAGCACACATGCCATATAGTGTAATATCTGTAAAACCCATATTTCAGTAAATATATTTTTAAAGTTATCAGAACAGTATAACGAGCAGAACAGAACACTCTTTGTCACCACTGTGCTTTACTGTGGTACAGACTTCTGTACAATATCTAGGTGGATACAAACTGCCTACAAATGACAGTTTATGTCTGTCAGTAGGCAATTTGCCAATTGCATAGCAAAAGAAGTCAAGACATTTACAATTTCAGCTAATTTGATGCTTTTAGCAAAATTGCTGTATCTGTGCGCTCAGCAGGTCACTGTGCCACATTTAACGAGTTGCATGACATTAAAAGTCAGGGATAAGGAGCAGGGCAGTTTGGGTTATTGGAGCTCGATCTGTTCATGACTGATTGTGTGTAATTGCTAAGCCTTATTTAAAGCAAGCTTAGTGCCCCGCATGCAAAAGCAACAGCACACATGCCATGTAAATATCATCGAAATGTCACGTTCATTAGGCAAAGAAAAATATCTCGTATTTCACACCCTTGAAGCCACTTAGCCAAACATACACATGTACATACACAAATCATCTCAGAGGTATATTTTATTCCAATATGATTGTTTACTGAGAGCATTATTTCTGAATGACTGCAATGTAATTGTTAATTATGTGCATGACTGTCGAAACTTTAATACACAAATTTACTAAGCACATTTGATTTATGTAATATCTATATACAGAAAATGTAAAATCAGGCTTTATTTGTGTTAGTTTATAGGAAAATAAGATGTAGAGGTACAAGTGCTGATATGCAGACAATGAAACAGCATGGCCTATTGATGGAATTGCGCCTAGTGCAGTCTATTCCTGCCCTGTTCTGTGTTTCTGGTGAAAATTAAGTTGCTCATTTGCAAACTTATTCACAGTGGTCCCTCTCCAAATTGTGCCCATTTGCATCAACTTTGCTTTGATTATACTTTGATTAAAAAATGAACAAAGTTTAAATTTATGTTAATACAAACGCGTTTATAAATAGGTGAAATTCAATCCCCATTTGCAAACCATACCTGACGAACATAAATCCCCCAAAAGAAACTTCAGTAAATAAAACACTGTAAATGTAGCATGTTACGACCCAACTTGCTTGTGACCTTTGCCCCGTGAAAAGGTTGGTATGCTGTGGGGGGAAGAAACAATGATCCAACCCTCTCCTAGGATTTTTTGGAGCTGGTAATTAGCTAAACAGCATCCTGATGCCTGGTGGAGCCATCTGTTCTTGCAGGAGAAAAAAGAAAGAAGGGGTCTCACACCTTTTAATAGGCCTAAGGGCTGGCACTGAGCAATTAGCCAGCACCACTACATGGAGCTGCAGACCCCATGCTGCTCACTGCATGAGAATAAGTGAAGACAGTGAGCAGAGTTCAAATCATATTCAAAGCTGAATCCACTGAGCTGGTGGCAGGTGGGAACTTTGGAAGCTTGGACCTTTTTAAGGGTACAGTACTGTACTTTATTCAGTTATCGCAGAAACAGTAACCAGGCATATGTTGCCATGACAGCAACAAGGTCAGACCGGTTTTGCAGTGACGATCTCTCATTAAGGCTCTTGGTTGCCCCAGAATTGAAATTAATTACAGGTAAATATATGACAGAGAAAGAGCAAAAAAGTACTGGTTTATGCTTAAATGTAATGTGCCACTCAATAATCATGTATTATCACTCATTTGTAATATAAAACAACAACTTTGAAAAACATTTAGCTTTTAGATTAAAAAAAGATTTGACATTTTATGCATAAATACTTTAGTCACTGTTAATTTTATTTTTTTAATTGCATTTAGTTTAAAAAATAGGTAAAAAGTCAATTCATTCTCTGTAACCACCTATCCCAGCTCTTCAAAAGGCACATACAAAACATAATTGACACGTTGTTAATCAAGTTTTTTTTTCTCTTTTAATTTCTCAAGCTTTAAAAACACACATTGTAACATTGTCCAACACACTGTTTCATAAAATGTAATCAAACAAGGAAAAAGTAATTTAATATTTGTGGCAATTTGGTAGCACATCTTTTTGAATTACTCTGATTTGACTGAACAAGTCTGAACATGTCCTGACATGTTCTCAGGGCACAAATCCTATTTTGGTGAATGAGTGTCAAAAAGGTTTTTAAAAGTTATAATAAAACATACTATAATTAAATGTTATGTTTATAATTTTTGTTGAATAAATAAACCATTAATGTAATTGCATTTGTATAAAAAAAACCCATTCAAAATCCATTTGTCATTGCTATAAATTTTCTGAGGAATGAGCACATGCTTAGTTTAATATATAAAAGTACATTCAACGTAAGAACACAGGAATGAGAAGAGGCTATGCTAGAAAGACAGAGAGAAAACACAGGTCCTTTTTTATTGATTATGTGTGGGAATTCAGCTTGTGAAGTACTATTAGTGCACACAGGCTAAAAACAACTCAAGGAGGTTATACTTTCATCACTTTATTATAATAAAGCTGAAGAGGTGTACTTCCAATTCATTTCATTTTGAAGCTGCAAATACTAATGGGGCGTAGAAAAAAGAATCAACAACAATGTTACAACTCTTACACAGAAATGGCCAAAAAAAACATAATAATGAAAATAACATAGTATGTTTAATTAAATATTAGTTTAATTACGTTGTTAGGGCTTGGCTGCTACATGGTCCCACATTTTATTAAAACTATACAGTATATACTATTACATAGTTAATTTGATTACAATACAGTGTATTTCACGTTATATTTAATTTTAAATGTATTTTTGTCGTGCTTTGGAACATTCACCCTTCTATTTACATAAATAAGATGAAAGTTTAAGATTATTCAGAAATGTGGCTATTAACAAAAAAAATAATGCTTCCTCTAAATTGTTCCTGAGAAATTCAAAGCCTATTTTTAGCAATTTTAGAACTTTTTGGATAACCCAACAGCTACCCCAACAGTTTTATCATTAATGTCTGACTCATCTCTGATGGAGGCTACGAATTCTAACCGGCCAGGCAGAAGTTCTTGCAGATTGTAAACAAAGGCATGTGAATTGCAGAGAGCTAAAGGCTAAGCTAAAGCTAACACAGTATCAGCTTTCGTTACCCAGCATGTGTGTAATCATTGGTGAACAAAATGGACAAGATACGACTACACATCACACACAATGGCTTTTTTTATTATTTTTATTTAGTATACTTTTTTCATCACTTTGCAGTGAAATATGTTCTCTGCATTTTAACCCAATTCATGCAGTGAAACACACTTATACACACTAGGGAACACTAGGGGGCATGAGCATACGTGCGCCTGAGGAGCAGTTAGAGGTTAGGTGCCCAGCTCTGGGAATCGAACCGGCAACCTACTGATCACATGCCCAGTTCTCTAACCACCAGGCTAATAAGAGACTTATGGATTGTAATGTCAAGATTTTTATGGAACATATGTGGCAGTGAACTGTGCATTAACAAGGCTTAATTGGGAAACACTGCTTCTGTTTTGTAGTAAATGTAATGTAAAGGTAAGTGCTCAGCAGATGAGAATCACATGGGATGGTTGGGCGTGACCAGCAACAGTTTATTTGTATAAAAGTCACAGTTAGTTAGATGGCTTTTTCTGAAAAAGACTGAAACTGGCGAGAATAAATCTGGTAAGAACTCTTTATTTGAGAGTGATTTTGTGCAATGGACATTTGTATAGCCTATTGACATATTTTAACTTAAAATTAATTTAAGATGTAATAATGTCAGTCAAGGGTCCAAAATAATATAGAAGAAATGGCAACATTACAAATTGTTAAATGACGTTGTCACAAGTAGGTTTTACTTTAAAAACTTTTAAAAAACCTGGAATATAGGAATGAAATTATACAAATGAAAAGAGCAAAACATGAAATATCTTGGGTTCATGCTGTCTT
>JAYDZF010000026.1:17017525-17029316 GCA_034509105.1 Microcambeva barbata | reverse complement strand
ACATTACCCTGGATACCGTGGCTCTTGATACATCACAAAGACTTGCTGTCTTGGTCACAGATGCACCAGCAAGACGTCCACCAACAATTTGTCCTCTTTTGAACTTTGGTGTGTCACCCATAATGTTGTGTGCATTGCAATATTTTGATCAAAACTGTGCTCTTACCCTGCGAATTGAACCTTCACACTCTGCTCTCCAATTTAGCATATATATATAAATGTAAATGTGTGTGTGTGTGTGTGTGTGTGTGTGTGTGTGTGTGTGTGTGTTTTACAGGGACAAAGCCAAGTGGTCAAGAACCCAACAATTAGATGTATATACAGTAGCAAATAGGGTCACCATTATACGCTACTGTCATTATTATACGCCATCCTACAACCAAGTGAGTAGTAGAGATCCATATTTGCCACAAAGCTGAAAGAGTGTTATGCACTAACTTCGATCAAACAAGATTGAACAGTTGTACATTCTAAATTGAAGCTGTATCTGCAGGCAAAACCAACTTTATCAGTCATTTCAGTGCAAAAGTTGGACGTTTTTAATGCAGCTTTATTCATTATCGAGTTATTGACACGTTTGTCACATGGAGCAACCACAGTAACCCACTAAAGGATGTGCTCAAAGTGCTGCCCATTGTGTTGAATTGTTAACACGATTCTCTTCTCCCACTCTGACACACAGAGAGCAATACAGCATAAGATATGCTGATACAACTGTATATGTTGTTTCAGGTGCCCCAAATCCTGGATCTTCACGGAGTACACCATAGTCTCTGGCTTCAAATGGCCCCAGAGATAGAAGTCCAAGAGAGTGAGATCCAGAAAACTTGCGGGCCATTCCACTGGGCCACGGCGGCCAATCCACTTTCCAGGAAATTCATTGTTCCTTGAGGAACGTTAGGACCTGACATCCGCAATGTGGTACTGCACCATCTTGCTGGAAGAACTCAGGGAATGTGCCATCTTCAGTGCACAGAGAGGGAAACAAATCATCATGTAGCAATTGCAGATACCCAGTGGAATTTAGTGGAATTCTATTGACGAAAAATGGCCCCACTATCTTTGTACCCCATATCCCACACCACCACATCAGTTTTTGTGTTCCAACACATTTGGAGGCATCCGTCCAGTGTGGGTTACTGTCAGACCAGTAGCGATGGTTTTGTTTGTTAACTTCACCGTTCACATAAAAGTTTGCCTCAACACTGAACAGAACCTTCTGTGAAAACTGTTCCAGTTGTTGTGTCACCCAAATTTAACATTGAGCCTGGATCATCCTCTGTTGTAGCATGGCCTGTTTCCCCCTCTCATGTACTAATATGCCACAAACGGTGAGGTGATATCAGCAACTTCATCCATTTTGTCAGGGTGTATCCATACTTATGGCCTACCCTATAAATTCAACATACACAAACAGCACATAAAGACCTGGAAGTGTCCCAGTAAAAAGAGATAAATATTCATATACATTCACTTGATTTCTTGTGACATTCACAAAAGCTCATTTTGAAAATGAGACAAATCAAGAAGAAGAGGGACGTTGTGGGTATTTTTGATGCACTCCAATTTTCTTTACTCTGTGTATACTGATTACCCCCCTCATATATAGTAAAATACTATAAAGCATTTAACACACACTTTAGGTGCACTAGAGAAAGTTATAACAATGAGATTTAACCATCACACTCAAAAGGAAGAAATGAGAGCAAGAGACAAAAGATGTTGACCACATGAACATGCAGGAGGGCCCAAAAGAGTGACGTTATTCTCCTGGAGCACTAGTATGTCAGGTGAGTATTGTGAAATACAGCATTGTCCTGTTGAAAACCCAGTCATTACCACACAGAGGAGGGTCCCCAGTCCTTTAGGATGCCTGCAGCAACATCTCCACATGGCCAGCTGCTGTTTGATGCATTTGCACAACCTGGAGGTCAATTGTTCCATTGAAAGAAAAAGCACCCCCAAATCATGATGCCCCCCCACACACACACATCAAAAACATCTCAGATGGGATCTCCTTGTCATTCCAATACATTGGAAGCCATAATGACCAAAACCTTCCAACTTGGAACTTCAATGCAAAATCCAAATTCTTTTTTTGTTTCTTAAGACCCTTGCAGATGCCACCTGATGGTTATTGACCTGCAGTCAGCACCGGTAATGACCTCAAGGATCGTCCCATGTCTAGACAGAAAGCCAGTCAGAAATATTTTTGGTCTACCACTTGGCTTTTTTGTTCCATAACCCTCAGGATCTCTTAATGCATCCAGCAGTGATGGGACATTGAGAGAGGCCTTACTTATGCATCTCAACAATCCTACCACATTCAAAGTCAGTGAGCCTTTTTTGCTTTTGCCATAAAGAATACTTGACAGAAAATGACATGGAATTCATTTTTTTTG
Source organism: Microcambeva barbata (assembly GCA_034509105.1). NCBI lineage: Eukaryota > Metazoa > Chordata > Actinopteri > Siluriformes > Trichomycteridae > Microcambeva > Microcambeva barbata. Next base: position 17,026,914 of record JAYDZF010000026.1, on the reverse strand, counting down.
TTTGCAGATTTTCGTTGAAAAAAGCATGTTTTAGTGTAGATGCAGCTGTCAATAAATTGGATGCTCAAAAGTTTGTGCCAATTTCTTTTTTCTTTTTTTGCATAGTTAAGTTGTACATTTGTTCAACAATTATATATTTAGTAAGGGTATTCATACCTTCACTTTGAATGTCTGTCATACATCATCAGAACAATAGTCAGTGCATACAATAGGCTTAAAGGCAGCAGGTGGAAAGCAGATAAACACCACACCAGGCCTGCTGACCGCTAACTGGAAGAACGATCCGTACAAATGGCATTTGACTAGATTTCTAATCCAGCCAGAGAAGTTCAAAAGATGTCCAAACAGAGAAGTAAAATGATCCGGGGTTTCCATCCTATAGTTGCCACATGCCAGGCCTGCCCACTCTAATTACAGACAATGAGCAAAACAAAGCAAGATTACATACATCAAAGCTTGAAACTTAGTAAATACATTCTGCACTAATTGCACACATATCACATTGTTTATTGAAATAAAGGAGCATAACAGTGTGTTTTATTATGTCTTTTAAATTTCTCTATATGTTCTGATGTCATATTTTAATTAATTTCTATTTTGTTGAAAAAAAGAAATGTATGTCAAGCAATGAAACATCATAAAACAAATATCATCAGTCGTGTGTGCATGTGTGTGCGCGCTAAGGTAGTGACATCAAAACAAAAATAAAATAATGCCAAGTTATCAAGAAATCCCCATGAATACATGATTCATTGAATACAATTTACAAAGTGTTAGAGGTTTCTTCTATTTTTTTCTGTGGATGCAGCCTCTCTCTATCTCTCTCTCTCTGTATGTGTGTGTGTGTAATGTCTCAGTAGTTTTTATCGGCTCAGTACGGCTTCTCAGCCTGGCTAGCATTACTATCTCCAGGGAGGAAAAGCTTCTGAGAGCCACAGCTCTTTAATGTGGTTCAGACCGAGGCCCAGGCTCCCAGCCATCCTTGCATTCTCATACTCATACATAATCTTTGTCTTCTCTCTCTCTCTCTCTCTCTCTCTCTCTCTCTCTCTCTCTCTCTCTGTGTGTGTGTGTGTGTGTGTGTGTGTCTTGCCAGGCCCTCAATAGTAAACACAGTTTCCAATGTGACAACAATGCAGCCCTCTATACGGCTCTTTGATCCCCAGCTTTGCAGTCCTGATTGAAATCCATTTTTGCTGATCCTCTCTTAACAGATGTCTTCAAAGTGTTGAAGTCTAATTACTCACACACACTGTGTTTGTCCTGAACTGAAATCACAGATCATTAGGTTTTGTGCCTGCTATGACAGGCACATTTGTTAATTTTGTTTGTTTGTTCCACTTTTAACTTCTTAATTAGCCTATGTAAATCCTTTTGTCTGTGCCCGTTAGTGGTCACAACATAAGTTTTTATGTTGGATGTCTTTCCTGACACAATTTGGGCTTGGGAGCGAGAATACAATGCACTGGTTTGTATCTTAGTGGCTAATTCACACATTCGTTCATACTCTCAGTGTTGGTATGCAATCAAAAATCCCACTACTCCATTCTGAAGTATTAACTCCAATATTACAATATGTGTGTGTTGTATTGTATCGAAATATGCTTTTCAGTGAAAAATGAGAAACCAGAATTGCCATCTGGCCTCTACGTTTCAGACTGTTGACTAAAGGATTACCAGATACCGCAAAAATCAACATGGATTTAGCGGGACTTCTTTTTTTAGTCAAAGTCTCATTGGCTTTCCTTTGGCAAACTTCTTAAACCGAGAGATTATTTATATTAAAAATTTAACCATGGATCAGTACCAGTGCCTAAACAAACACACATATTTGCCTTCTGCAGATTGTAAGAATTTAATTTTCTTTTTATTGTGTGTGACACTTATCCATGTCCATGCATTTATGTACTTTTTTCCTACCGTGTCAATGAGTACACATGTGGCTTCATGGGTTCTTCATAACTGGTCAGTAATTTAGCAGCTGGCTATATTCAGTTGGATCCAGATCTCTCCAGGCTGTAGATTAAACACACACTGCTGGTTTAAACCATTCTTCATCACTCTAAAGAGAAAGACAGTGACAGACAGAGACACGTATAGACACTCATCCTTAACTACTTCTGTGAAAACAAGATTCATTTCTGTCAACACTTGACAGGGAAAGAGGCACTGATTTAGCTATTGACATGCAAATTTAAACATGCCAAGGACCAAGAAAACTTGCACTCAGATGCAGGTGATTACAGACCTGGGTGGATAGATATGATTGTATGCATGATTCAGCTGCTTCAAAATTTAAATGATAGACGAAGAACATCAAGCAAGCTAAAAGTGAAATCGTGTCAATATAAAAAGTATAGCAGCTACAGTTGGTTTGAGTGGTTTGGGTCTATGACAAGGCTACAGTAAGGGACAACCTGGGTCAACTAAAAATAATTAAAAATATAAAAAGACAGAATGCTTATATGAACTACCATACAATATTGTGTAAAGTACCTTATTCTTAATTACGCTTTCCAATGTGCAAACCAAACAACTTGTCTCCAAAGTACAAAGTAGTTTTCCTTACAGCAACATTTATAAGCAGTGCAATAAAATTAAATATTTATATAACCGTTTTCGAATTGTTCTCCCCTATAAGTGGCATCTTAAAAAGTGTTAATAATTTTAGCCAGGATTTCGGTGAGGTCTTATTTTTTCTGTTTAACTCAATGTTAATGAATCCTACGATGCTGTATTTTTCTGCATAGCCTGTGTACAAGGTCACATAAATTACTGTCACATACCACTTACAAAATGTATATCATAGCATGATCCAAGCTGCTTTAACGAATGAATGAATGAATAAATAAATAAAGGGAAAATCATTCTTCTCATTCATGCAAACTATTACAAGGTGCACAAGTAAATGTGTAAATCCATGCAAAATTATATGGATTCTAATAAACAAGTTCTAGAGTGACAGTCACAGCTATTGAAATCGGTTGTATAAAAGAAATCATGTACCAGGAATTAGCATTTTCTACCATTTCTATTCTACTGAACATTGCTATGCTCGTGTGCACAAAGCTTGGTTTATAATAACATGGGTTGATGGGTTTGATGTTTAGAAACTCCAGTGGCTTATTGAGTGGTTTGATCTCCAGCCAGTTGAACAGGGATGTGGATTGCAAACCAGACTTCAAAAATTATTTTACTAAAAAAAACGTTCACAGACACAATCAATAAGTCTTTCCTTACGAGGACTCTTATTCTCCAAATGTGTAAATTCTATCATCTCATGGTAAAGTGTGACTGTACAGTGACATCCTACATTTTGCATTCAGACATAAGTTTACCCAAATATTTAATTTCCTAATTTCTGCGCTGGTAGTGACTAAGTAAGGTTCTGGTATGTTGTCAGAGGCATCTGAAGCCATGATGATTGCAGTGCATCCTACAGCTGCTTGAGGATGTGCTTAGAGTGAACACAACCATCAAGGTGGTTCCACAAATGCTTAACTGGGTTCAAGACATGTTCAGACATAGTAGTGCTCAAACAGAGTAGTGCACATAAGTTTTGGTCATACTCTCCCAATCAATGACAGACCTTTTTAGCCAACTGACATGCCACACTGTCTTTCTGGAAGATCCCATTCACCCCATGGAAGTGAATCAGCATTTGTGGGTGTATATGTCATTCCACATCATATATAGCAGTCCGGCCAGCTCATGAAAATTGATTTTCCTCCTTCTGAGCTATGCATGGCATCTGTCAAAAGAAGGTCAATGTATACATGATTGTGTTCAGGTATCAGATATGGTCTTATCTGAGCCCTCGAGGAGACCTTATCTCTCTCTTTTCTCCTGATTCCAATCTCATCAGCCTTAGTTTGTATGTGTCTGGCTCCTCACCCTAATCCCTTTTTCTGATAAACTTGGATTTCATTCACAGTCACACCTACACATATATGCACACATACACACAGCATGGAATAGTAATTGATGTATGGATGCATTGTTTCAGAGAAGTGATTTCACATGGCCTAGTTTCCCCTGGCTGGGAGTTTGATTTGCACTTTGAATCATATGGGGTTATTTCAGCAGAGCATAAATGCAATCTTGAACGGAATGTATGAGGGGCTGACCTCAGTCAGTGCTGGGAGTCCAATTCCACGATGGTGATAGCATGACGGGGTGGGACACTCGACTGGTATGTCCGCATGCATTATGTGTGATATGATTGGCTGTGGGCAGCAGGATTTGCACAGTAAATGAAGGAAAGCATTGAAATAGAGAATCTCATTCGGCCTGATTTAGGTTTTCTATAGCTCAGGAAAATCACTGGGGGATTTAAAATACTCCTGGTGGTGGCTCTCTTGAGCTAGCTGTTCTTTTATTTATTTTGTGATTCATCATGTTGCAGAGTGTGTCTGACACACAGAAGCAGGGGTTCTGAGAACCTAGGTATGCTGCTTTATTTTGGTCAATGCCTTTAAAGAGTAACGTGTTATATGTCTTGTTTTTCTCTAATGAATTAGTGCATTTGCCAGGATGTGTGTTTTGATCTCTGCATGTAAATATAGTTTGTAGTGATTATTTTATCATTAATTTAATGTTTTCTCTCACAGCAGATTGGGTATCCCGAGGATGGGGTGCCAGTCCATTGCAGGGCAAACACACACTCACACATGCACACATTCAGTCACATATAGAGCAATTCAGTTAAGCATCTCCAATTATCATAAACACATTTGAACTGGGGATGGAAACTGGAACTCCTGGAGGATATCCACACTTACATGAGAAAAACATGCAAACTCCCCACAGAATGGACCTAGACTGCCCTGCACATGGAGATCGGTCCCAGGACCATCTTGCTGTGAGGCAACAGTGCTTCCGATTTAGCCATGTAGTCCCTTTAAACTTTATTCTTCTTTTTTCTACTTAATCAACTAGCAAATAGCAAGATTCCACGAATCTTATTTACATTTCAGTAGGTCACTTTGGAGAAAATGAAAACATAATACACAGTCAAGCTGTTATAGTAAAATTAACTATAAATTGGCATCTGTCTAATATGAATCTAAATGAAAGTTCATTAAAATATTATTTTTACTGTTTTGCTATGGCATACAATATGTATTAGCATAGTTACAGGGTCCTTGATACATGGGTAATGTTTCACAGTGAATTGTGTTTTGCTGGTGGACTTGAACTCAACAACCGCAGAATCGACTGGACCAGATGTTAAATGTTGCTGGCTGAAGCCACTTGAGCTTCTTTTTATATCACTATTTTTCAATTTAGCTTTTCAAACACACACACACATCAACACGCACGCATGCGCTCTCTCTCTCTCTCTCTCTCTCTCTCTCTCTCTCATATACACATAGTATTTTTTAGCTATGCGGATAATCTTCCTAGTCCTCAAACCCTTGGGAGCTCTTGAACATGGGTATATGGAGACAGCATGGCACTCAGCTCGAATAAACCTTTTCCAGATAACCTCCTCCCACTCATGATCAAACAAATAAATATTACTAGAAGCTTAGAGTAGGTAAACATCAGCTTTAGGCACCTAGTCAATAAATTATGCACAAAACTGCTCTAAAAATCTGTTTTTAAAGGTATCATCTAGCAAAGCAATCATTTATTATAAATGTATATTAAAATGCTCTCTGACACTTTTTATAAACTTTATTCAAGTGAGGTACTGTGGAGCAGTAAAAGGTAATGCATATATGAGACAAGCCATTTTATATTGCAATGACAAGACAGTCCAAAACTTCCCACAAAGTTAGGAGCATGAAATTGTCCAAAATCTTTAAGAAATCACTTCTCTGGAACTACAGGCTGAGATAAACTCCTGAAGAACAACTCCACTCCATAATGTATTTCAGTCAGTTCTATTCTCAATGTATCTCTTCATTAAAGAAAAAAGGGGATTTGCATATACCTAAAAGTTTTCTTCAGAGCATCACCTGAGAACAGTTGTGAAATTTTGTAAAATGCCTGCAGCATTTAATGTCTATGCCTCCACCTAGACATTTGATAGAGGATAACAGTTATAAACGATTTGAGATCTCAATGATAAATACTGGTAAATCCTTTTTTTGTGTACTCAGAACTTGATAAGTTCCTGTGAGTTTGAAAGTTGGTAGTAGTTAAGTTGTTCCTGAGTCTACAATTTTTCAATTAACTGTAATGGCACTGCTAGTTGCTCAGAACAGCTATTTAAAGGGAGAGATTTAATGAACCTATTTAGGTAGCAAATGACATTACCATGGTGACCCAAGCCTTTCACTGCAAAGCCTATCCTATATATCTAAAGATTGTTATATATATATATATACAGTGTGTAGAAAATAAGTATTTGAACAAAATTAGAAATCATGGAGGGTTCTGAAATTTTCATCTTAGGTGCATGTGCACTGTGAGAGACATAATCAAAAAAAAAATCTGGAAATCACAATGTATGATTTTTTTAATTATTTCATTGTGTGCTGCAAATAAGTATTTGAACACCTGCCAATCAGCAACAATTCTGGCCCTTAAAGACCTGTTAGTCCACCTCTAAAAAGTCCACCTCCACTCCACTTATTATTCTAAATTAGAAGCACCTGTTTGAGGTTGTTAGCTGCATAAAGACACCAGTCCACCCCACACAATCAGTAAGACTCCAACTACTAACATGGCTATGACCAAGGAGCTGTCCAAAGACACCAGAGACACAAGGCATCCACAAGGCTGGAAAGAACTATGGGGCAATTGCTAAGCAGCTTAGTGAAAAAAGATCAATTGTTGGAGCAATTATTAGAAAATGGAAAAAGCTAAACATTCATGCCAGTCTCCCTCGGACTGGGGCTCCACTGTTTCCAAATTTACTGTAAGTAATACACTAAGACGTCATAGTTTAAAGTCATGTATGGCACAGAAGGTTCTCGTTCTTAAATCAGCACACGTCCAGGCTCGTCTTAAGTGTACCCATGACCATTTGCTATTATTTATGTCTTATGTTGCTGAGGGATCCCTGATTGCAGTGGAGGTAGGTATATTGCAGCTCACTCCTCCTCTGACCTCCTCTGATCGGACAGCCAATTATGCTCACTAGATGGCACGCAGTCAACCAGTAGCAATGCTGATTTTTAAACCAAGGAGTTCAGAATCTCAGTTCTGGTGTGCCAATGAAATATCCCACTGTGCCACCTGGGCACCATAATGGAAGCCATTGTAGCTGATTAAAGTGATCAATGCCATATTTATACACATACATGTATGTGTTTGAAGTGGGATCTTTGAGACTTTGCAGTCCGTATGTTTATTTATTTTGATAAGACGTTTACCACAAAGCAATTTTAAAGACATATTAATTATTTAAAAAAAAAACATTGTTACATTTCAACATTGTTTCTCTAACACTTTGAACCTTGTAAAGCAATTGACTCAAAATTGATTCTTTCAAACATCAGCAACAGATGCCAGTTTGAACCCACCCATTGATTCAAAACAGAACCCTGGACCATAGGGTTAGGAAGATGAGATTCTATTTGGGGTACAGAGCAAAAAGCCAAATGCTACTAAAGGTCATGCAAAAGATTACTAGCTTCGATTATTCTGAGAAATAATTAGCTCCAGGAGCAGAGGACTTGCAGTGCTTTATGAGGCCTCAAGCAGGATGGTACTCCTCAGACTTGATTGTAGTGGCCAATGTTGGCGTACAATCACTTCATGTAAGTGGCTTTGAAGCTCCTAGTGATAGCCTATAGCTGTGGAGAAGACTGAAGGGAATAAATGGCATTTAGAACAGAACCAGGGCTTAAATTGGATTAATTATTTTCAAGAAAGGTGCCTACACCTAGTGGATGTGTGGTACACTGTGTATTGCATATGCTTTGTGGCAAGATGATTTAATTATAGTCATGTGTTCCCACTTGCTTCATTGTAGTTAAATGCAGAACCAATGACATAGTCTGAACTGGTTAGCATGATATTTATTGTAATCATTTGCAGTTTTACTCTTATGAGATGTTGGTAACTTACCAGGTAATCTATAAGATGCTCCAGAAATATTCAAAAGTTCTCTTTTAGCAAAGTTAGCACTGTTAGCTATGTAAGCCAGATCTATTATTGTAATAAGATCTTATCATCATTTGACCAAGTTATCTGTGAAAATGCAAACAGCCTCCCACAGTTTTACATAGGTGGGGTGAAAAGATTAAGACCAACATCACCAACATGTTCTTTTAAGCATGCTACTTTCCATTCGGTCTACTCTAAAATGCTTAACCTCTTTCCATCCGAATCTGATATGGTTGTGCATTATGGATTAGGGAAAAACAGCTGTTGTAATATACACAACATGAATATTTAATTCAGTATTCACCATTTCTTTTTGTTTCCTGGACCAGGATGAATATGAAATGTATTGAACATATACTGAAAACAGAAACTCTAGTGTAGCATTTTAATACTTAAGTGAATTAAAGCAGGTGACTGATTGAATCATGAATTACTTTGTTTGATACCAATTTTATGACTTGTATGTGTACACTGACAACTGAGAAGATGCCTCATTTTAATAAGTGTTTTAAGCACATATAGTAAATCAGGAGCCATGAATTTAGCTGACACATTGATGCAAAACACCATATATTTAAACCCTTAGTATGATATTTTCATCATAAATTCAAAAGTGGACAGTTTTAAATTAAGAAACATATTTACTTATGACTTGTAATAATTACAAATTATATTAGTTCTGCTTGTTAAATCTAAGATTGGTTTGGCTCTCTCATTGGATCCCCCGTCACTCTACTGCCAGAACAGAGCCCTGGAGCTTCTCCACTGGGCTCCTGCAGGAGTGATGGTGTCTCATCTGTGTGCAGCTGACGTGAGTGTGGATCCATCTGTTTTCTCCTGACTGTGTGATGATTGGGAGTTTCACTCACAGACAGACTGTGGAGTGCTGTCTGTGGGTTGACAGACCCCTGCTACTGCCATCATCAGACCATCAGGGAGCAGAGTGCCACATATGGAGTGCCATTTGGAGGTGGCACACTGGTGCTGAGCTGGTTGGCCTTGGACATGGCCTTACAGGCTGTCATTTTAACAGCTTTGCTCTCAGAAATGTCTAGTAAACTGAGTTACTAAATGTGTAATATACTTTTTAATGTATTAAGTTAATTTTTAATGTATTAAGTTAAGGTAATTTGTTTTGAGAAAGCACAAGTAGAGCTCTGGAGTTTGGTTCAAGGTGATTCCATGTGCTTGTCATTATGATTTTTATATATATATATATATATATACAGTGCCCTCCATAATTATTGGCAGCCTTGGTTAAGATGTGTTCTTTAGCTTCTCATAAACTGAGTTTTTTTCAAAATAATATAGGACCACGATGGAAAAAA
>JAYDZF010000026.1:17006749-17016921 GCA_034509105.1 Microcambeva barbata | reverse complement strand
GATTTTACTCTTTTTTTCCATCGCGGTCCTATATTATTTTGAAAAAAACTCAATTTATGAGAAGCTAAAGAACACATATTAACCAGGGGTGCCAATAATTATGGAGGGCACTGTATATATATATATCTTGCTGCCAGTTTCTATGACAGTAAGAAAATTGGGTTGGGTTGTTACCTGGTTGTTGCTTTTTACGTACGTGCATCTTATAGTGTATGTATAGTGGCGTGGGCAGTTGCCAAGGTATACTGAGTGATTGCCGGGCAACTGCTATGAAAAAAACTAGTTGTTTTCTAGGGTGTTGTCAAGCTGTTAGTAAAATGTTTCAGGTGCCGATAGTTGGAATCAAAGCACGTATCTATTAGGGTGTACATAATTAAGTTCTGATGTCTTAATGTGTATGCAAGTAGACATGGATGTGCATGTCTTTGATCAGATAGATGACAGTGTATGCAAGCATGCATTTGTTGGGGTGTGAATAATGTTGGTGAGATGTATAATTGAGCATGTATGCAAAATGTCAGTAGATTTGTGATTTGTAATTTTCAACATAGGTACATTTGAACTATGAGAGACAAAATGAGGACAAAAAATAAAGAAAATCACATTGTAGGATATTTAAACAATGCTTTTATAATTATGATGAAAAATAAGTATTTGGTCACCCACAAACATCAGACTCACAGACCAGTAACTTCTTCTTTAAGAAGCTCTTCTGTCCTCCACTCGTTACCTGTAATAATGGCACCTGTTTGACCTCGTTATCTGTAAAAAAGACAATTATCCACAGCCTCAAACCATCAGACTCCAAACTCAACCATGACCAAGACCAAAGAGCTGTCGTAGGACACCAGGAACAAAATTGTAGACCTGCACCAGGCTAGTAAGAGTGAATCTACAATAGGCAAGCAGGTTGGTGTAAATAAATCAACTGTTGGAGCAACTGTAAGAAAATGGAAGTCATTCAAGACCATTGATAATCTTCATTGATCTGGGGCCCCACACAAGATCTCATACAGTGGTCCCAGCTCTCTGCAGGTCATTTATTAGGTCCCTCTGTGTAGTTCTATAAATTTTGCTCACCATTCTCATGATCATTTTGACCCCAAAGTAACAAAAGCTACCATCAGTAACACACTACGCCACTTTGCCAGAGAGCATATAGATGATATAGAAGAGGATTGGGAGAACATCATGTATTTAGATAAAACCAAATTTGAACGTTTTGATTAAAACTCAACTCATCGAATAGGATGACCGTGTTCCGTGTTAAGAGAAGAATAAACGGGGCCATGTATTGTGACATTTTAAATCAAAACTTCTTTCCCTCAGTGAAAGCATTGAAGATGGAACATGGTTGGGTCTTCCAGCAAGAAAATGATACCACTTCGTCAACGAAGGAGTGGCTCTGTAAAAAGCATTTTAAGGTCTCTAGACCTCAACTTCATAGAAAGTTTGTGGAGGGAGTTGAAAGTCCATGTTGCCCAGCAACAGCCCCAAAACATTACTGCTCTAGAGGAGATCTGAATGAAGGAATGGGCCAAAAATACCAGCAACCAGTGTGTGCAAACCTTGTGAAGACTTACAGGAAACCTCTGTCATTGCCAACAAAGGTTATGTTACAAAGTATCGAGTTAAACTTTTGTTATTGACCAAATATACTTTTTTTCGCTATGATTTACAAATAAATGCTTTAAAAATCCTACAATGTGATTTCCTGGATTTGTTTCCTCGATCATAGTTGAAGTGTACCTATGTTGAAAATTACAGACCTATAAAATTTTGTCCCACTGCACAGTATATGAAAATAAATTGCAGTACATGGAAGTAACAAGGATAAAGAAAGAAATTCGAGAATTAAAGTAGCGACTGTGGATTAGAGCTAAATGATCAGCACTTAGGGTGTACATGAATTTTAGTGTCTATCGCAAAGAGTACTATTGTTTTGGGTAGGGCAAAGATGGGCATGAGTCAATTGGGAAAAAAAAAGCATGAAAAAAGACAAATGAGTGGGCATCAGGCAAAAAGATGTCTATTGGTCAAGCAGAAGTACAATAGATCAACCTGTCTAAAGATAATTGAATTTAAAAGGGACAGAAAAGAGAATCAAAGTGTGGTAGTGAACAAGTTCACATTTAGACAAAAAGCTTTTTACAAAAGGACAGTAAAACAAAGGCAGAAAATACATGCATGTATATTTATATTATATTTTAGTAAGACAAAAAAAATGAGGGTCATTAAAACAGGCCACTGCTTTAATATCTGAGTTAATAGAGGCCATGCATAATCATTATCAAAGGCCATAGTAATTTTGCATGATAGTCGCGTTAAGTCTAAGGCTAAATTGAACATAACTGTAAGTGTCTATCTCGCGTCATTGGTGAATGTGAGGAGTGTGACATCCTCCTGAACTATAATCAGAAGCTGCAGAAATTATTAGAATGACTAATGAAAATATTAATTGAAATTTTTAATTTGTGGACCACATTGTGTTTGGAAAAAGCGTTTACTGACAGAAAGGAGATAATTTCTCTTATCAAGCGTAACAAACCACTGCCTTCAAGATAATGGTCTGGACCTTGGAAAATGAAGAACATGAGAGGGAAGATGTACTGATAAAGATTAAAGATAAGATCATGCATAATTATAGACTGCAGGGATTTACAATAATTTGTAACACAATTGTACAAGCCTGTTTTAAAACCAACTGTTAATTTAACTACATTTCTCACTTTATTACTTTACTTTATGGACATAACTGGTACAGCTTATATAAAGTGTGACACAGAGAAACTGTCCTTGTTTTCTACCCTGTCTATGATTAACTTAATAGGCTTTCCTTGTGTCTCATTTTCCACTTTTTAAAAAAATGTGTCTCCATTTAAATGGGGCTGGTTTGACTACATCAGGTAAACAAATGGCCAAGGTCAAAAAAAAAACTTCACATTAATATATTTTGCACATGTACACGGTAAGCCAATGTTATGACCCTATCACCAACAAGGAGGTTCTTTTAAGGAGTGAGGCAGTCAAGCTTCACAACATCACCAGATGCCCACAACTGACTGGTCTGAAGACTCTGAATGCAATGTGTTGAGACCTTGGTTTAAGATCTTAACCATTCGAAGATATTGGCCAGTATGCTATGTAGGGCTGGGGGGATCTCGTGCTCTCTCTCTCTCTCTCTCTCTCTCTCTCTCAATACTTGCAATTATTTAAAGGATACCATACCAAATGAAAGAAATAATAATTTGATTAATGTTCTTATTCATATTAGTGTGTCTATGGACATAACTGGTACAGCTTATATAAAGTGTGACACAGAGAAACTGTCCTTGTTTTCTACCCTGTCTATGATTAACTTAATAGGCTTTCCTTGTGTCTCATTTTCCACTTTTTAAAAAAATGTGTCTCCATTTAAATGGGGCTGGTTTGACTACATCAGGTAAACAAATGGCCAAGGTCAAAAAAAAAACTTCACATTAATATATTTTGCACATGTACACGGTAAGCCAATGTTATGACCCTATCACCAACAAGGAGGTTCTTTTAAGGAGTGAGGCAGTCAAGCTTCACAACATCACCAGATGCCCACAACTGACTGGTCTGAAGACTCTGAATGCAATGTGTTGAGACCTTGGTTTAAGATCTTAACCATTCGAAGATATTGGCCAGTATGCTATGTAGGGCTGGGGGGATCTCGTGCTCTCTCTCTCTCTCTCTCTCTCTCTCTCTCAATACTTGCAATTATTTAAAGGATACCATACCAAATGAAAGAAATAATAATTTTATTAATGTTCTTATGTTTACAAAGTACAGTATTAATACTTAAAATTTTGAATATATATTTTCTTCCGTATGGGGTACGTTAAAGAAATACATAATTGCTTCCTTTTTAAGACTTCTGTCTGTAAAGTATTAATTGTAATGGTAAATATTATTAATATAAAAATTATGTCAAATTTCAGGCATTATGAATTAAGTTTGCTGTTGAGGAAACATTCCACTTAAAGTTGTGCACACATGGATACACTACTGATTAGCTGGCCACACGCAGTTCAGCTACTGTAGCTTATAATTGCTGAGCTACTGAAGTTAATGCTGGTTCTAGAAATAGAAAGAAAACACATTGAATCGCAGATGCATGGCTGCTTTGGCAGGAAACAGAATATTTGGGGGTCATAATGATACGACTGATCTCTGTATTTGTACTGCTGTGTTTCACTGACAGACCAAAGTGCAGAAATGTGGATGAGTTGTCTAGTGTGAAGGCACACTAAGTGTTGTAAAGTTTAATTTTAACTTTTTCATACATTTACACCTTTTTGATAACTAATTCTGGTGCTTTGATGTCCATTTGGTACTTTTATTTACATACCCGTTTTTTTTTTTGTTTGTTTTTTTTATGATTGATTGATTTTTTTCCTAACATTTAGAAAATTTTAATCCACATACATTCAACTTTAATAAGCAGCTTAGAAAATGCAGAATTATCATTCAAAAAAGGAAAGGGTGACACATTGCAGTTTAATTATTAAAGTAACACATTGACTTGATCCTCTACATATAATTTATTCAGCATCCCTTGGGTAGGTATTATATATAGCAACATCAAACTGATGCAGCTGCATCCAATGCTGAAACCACTTCATAATTTTATCCTTAAGCTTCTGGCTTTACCTTTTTAAGACCTCTAAACCAAACCTTTTACTGGCAACAACAAAGTGTACCTATATGTAGCAATGGGTAACCTGAAGATTCAATAGTTATTAAATACTTGGAGTACGTAGAGTCTTGCAGACCATTATTATGGTAATATTATTTTTGTTAATTTCACTGATTCTAGGGGCCTTATTTAGGGGACTTATTTTAGAAGTGTGTAGAATCGTGAAGCTTGATTTAGGGCATATTAGTGTGTCTTTGCAAACGTAATGACGGGAAAAGTATCCCCTGCGTATAAAGCCATTAAGGCTCTGAATCATCCATGGGTGTGTTTTGGCTATAACCTATCAGTGTGTTACTTGCCATTCCTTTTTAGAGGCAGGTGCAGCCTGACTTTGGTGGAATGCTATTCCAGCGACTCAACTACTTGGATGTGTCTAATTAATTTTTTTTTCCTTACCAGGCTATACTTGATTCAGCTCCTGAGCAAGCTGATCTCTACTCGTATGTGCTGCTGCAGGTGGATTTTCATTTATTGTTATTGGCACACAATTTAGCATCACACCATTGAAAGTCCTGTATTATGTCCAAATTGGACCAAAATTCTCACTTAGACTTTCAAGCCCCACCAATGTAAAGCTAGCACTGTTGGACCCTTGATCAAGGCCCTTAACCCTCAATTGCTAAGATTGTATATTGTGACAATACTGTAAGCTGCTTTGGATAAATAGCTTAGACGGACTATTTTATTCCGATTATCTCTTGTTTTCTTTGCTGATGTGACGGCCAATTCCAGCCAGTCAGACAGAGTAAATTCACAATTCTAAATGTGATTGTCTCTGTCTCTCTCTGGCATGCTAGTAATCAGCTCATTGGAGTCTGACATTCATGTGGACCAGGTGTTCTGATTCACTGAGTTATTTATTAAAGTGGATCAGAATTGAATTTTATTCTGCTGCCACAGCTGCTGTTCTCTCTGCCTTTTCAGCAGGGGTCCCCAAGCTGTGGAGTTTTCATTTGCTAGTATTCCAGAATATTTTATTTATTTAATAGGTTCCACTTCTTGTGTTTGTTTGTTTGTGAATCTGTTTGTAAAAGTAAATGGATTTTTTCCGATTCTAAAATGTAAAAAAACACTGTTCTTCCAAAATAAGTTACATAATGCAATAAAATGAATTACTGCTCAATTGGAAAGCCTTTAAAACAGTGGACACAGCATTTAGTGTTTTACTCTCAGAATAAACTTTTTTACTCTAGTAAAAACAAAAACAACGATAGTTCAAAATAACAATAAAAATAAATCTACTAGATGACAATAAAAGAGAAGCCATCCCTGCTATGCACTGGAATCCTTTCCAAGGTATTCTTGTTTTTAATGTAATCTTGCCATGTTTTTCAGTGCGCTATTCTCCTCACTTATGTTGGGTGTGACAGTATGTGATGCCTATTTCAAAATGTGGTATAACAGTGTCATACACCTTACAGATAAATTCCACCGTAGTAATTTAACATGTTCTGGAATTGAAACTTCTTAGTCATTCAATTTTGTGTTGCTTACCTTACAATTCTTTTCCTTTTTGTTCTTTGTTAATTGTTCTCTATAACGAAGCTTTCCATTCACTCTTTAAACAATGAAAAACCTCATTCATGTACCTTCACACTCAATTCTCTACACTTCGCATTTTCTCTTCCTGTCACACCTTTTAAAATCCTCAATCTTTGTCTCTCTATCTCTTTCACTGCATGTTTCACAGAACCTCAAATTAATTTCCCAGTGCTCACAAAGCACTGAAGAGGCAACGATGAAAAAATTTCCTTGAAGTCTCTAGTAGTCAGTGTAAAAAAAAAAATTACCTTGGCTGCAAGATCTAAATATTAAACTTATATTAACAAAATCAAGTGTTAACATAGTTAACAGCTCACCAATGATTGCTAAAAATTGAACCACATTTTTTGAGGCATTTAACAAGTTATGCTTTGATAGCAAATAAAACAAGGAAATGTATATTTGTGGGAAAACATAGTGTGCAAAAGATTTCAACATTTTCTAAACTCCCTTTATGTACAACAATATTATTTTACAGTGTTATAGTTGTGATAATGCTAGTGAATGGGTACACATGTGGTGCTATAATGGTACCTTCCTGGTTTAGCACCAGTGTAAGATGTTATTTTTACAGCAGAACAAAAGGTTATGTTCACCCACTCAAGGACTTCTCCTAAAAATAGAATAAAATTTTCATTCTGTGCAGAATCTGCTTTCTTTTGCAGCTGATATATGTCTACTTCAAGACAAAGGAGAAAAACAAGGATTATAAAAAGCCTGTAATTAGCACCACAGGTGTACCTACTCACTAATTAACCCTCTAACGCCTCTCCTCCCCCTTTACAGTTCATGCTCCAACGACACCCTACTTCCTACAAAGAATATTTGTAGTCTGTGAGTGAATAGGTACAGCACAGTGCCAATGCAACACTGAAGTTGACCAGTTTAAGTGAACAGGTCCATCAGAGTCCACACGCATTTAGCATCTGTGGCAATCGCTCCCCAATCAACTAGGCAGAACAATACACAAAACTGTTTAGAGCTACAGTTTTATGAGTGACTGATTGCAAAAAATGCCACGAAGTAAATTGATACTTCAGCTTATGAATGCAAAATATAATGTGCATATTGATGCTGTTTGTTTGTTAATTGGGATTTTTACATCATGTTTAACACTTTAATTACATACATGGCAGGAAAATTAATCAACTCTTAAGTCCATATCAAACACAGTTTGACAGGCAATTTTGTAGCCCTAATTCACTTAGATTGCATGTAAACTCCACAAAGAAAAAAATTGGCTGCCCCAATTCATCCTACCTTTTTGGTTTAAGGTAACAATGCTACTAAGCTTAGTCTTGTTTTATCATTTGCTGTCCTTTTATTTTTGTTTTGAAAAGTACACTGACCACTCTACATACCATTCATTTTCAATATTAACTTTTTTATTATTCAGGATGCCATTCTGCCACACAATCAGACATAGGAAAAGCTAAATGTCAGTGTTAGAAAAGCTATCGTTGGCGTGGATGTCTGAGAGAGAAGTGAGGAATATTAATGACCCTAACACAAAACCATTCACTTAATTTAATCCAGACAATGATCCTGACACAGTATATGCCATCCAATACAGGTGTTAGAACTGGCTGACAGGGTAATGATAAATGTATGCTATTCTCCTGCCTCTACTCATTTACAGGCACTGTAATTGCAATACAATTCCTATAGGAGAATGATAAACAGATTTATTTATCCAAAACTAATGTAAAATTAGTTTATTGCTACAAGTACAATGATGATGGTGATAATGAAACATTAATTATATAGCTGAAGGAAGAAAATGTATGAAGTAATCATGCTCACAGTACTAGTTTAAATTCCAAAATGCAACCGTACAACTGCTGAAAGAATACTTCAACAGAAAACAGGTCCCTAAAAAATACATATCTTTAGTTTCACAAACAAATACTGTAGTGAAGCAGCTTGGCATGAAATAAATAGGTAAAAAATATAGAAAAATAATATTTATCATAAAGACAATTTCTGCTGTGGTGTGCATCTTTATAGTAATTGGTGACATTAGTGTATTGTAGTGTATTATCATAATTTTACCAACTCCATCCTGGTCTGGGTAGTAGTAGTAGTAGTAGTAGTGTTTGTTTGTGCATGTGTGTGTGAGTATGTGTGTGTGGTGTGATCTTTCATATGCATTTACTTCCACTATTTTCCCAAGCAAATCCTCATGCAGCTAAGCTCTTCCCTGACCTGAGAAACCAAAACTCCTCTTGTTCATTTGCAGGCACCATGCTAGGTGACTGTCAGAAACCATTAATGGCATGTCTGTAAAGGTGGGAGGGCTTCGGGGACTTAGAGCCCTGTGGAGCTTGTCATGCCTGTTGGCTCCAGCTCTCACTAGCACTAATAAAACCGGACAGAGCTCAGGAAACCTGTGCCTACATGGCCCAACTCAATTGACTGTGGCAAGGTCAACATGAAGCAGGCTACTCTGTTAGACTACAGAAGCAGAAAAATGATAGTGTAAGCAGAGGTGGCACGGCTTACATGGAATCGTAAAAAAAATCTTCAATTTAATCAAGCATATGCAAGGGCATGGCCAAATTGGCATCTGTTGCTTGTGTGCAACCTGCTTTTGCCTTAATAACCAAACCAAATATCTCCTTTCTAACCCCAGAAATGACATACTCAAAATGATTTAACAGTGAAAGTGTTTTTATTTTATTTTCTTGATAATGAAATACAAAATGTTCACATTAAAGTAACTCTCACCATATAATTCCAACCACAAAATGTACACATTGTATATACTCTAGTTACATATAGACATATATTTATATTGATTTATATATGATTTGTAAATTGAATGATTTAATAATTAGAGATTGCCACATCACATCATGGTCAGCATTATTAATTTGGCATGGTTTTATGCTGGATTTCTTTTTATTTATCCTCACTGGGTAGCAGCGCTAAAGTTTATCCATCATAGTGGCTAGAGATTTGAGCTGGGGAGTTCAGACTCTGTACTTGTGTGCTAGTCAAAAATAGCAAAATAGATAAAAATTTACTAATTGAAAGATTTAATCTTAACAATTAAATGATAAGCATTCAATTGGATAAAAAAACGACTGTAAAGCATCAGTGTGGTTGTTACAGTCCATTCCTCTCATATGTACTGCATGAAAATAAGTGTAATATACAAACATTAGAAGTATGTTCTCACAATATGTTCTTGAACTCTCTGACCTTTCAGTTTATTACAGTTTGTCTGTTTCCTGTTAAAAAAAACAAAAAAAACAAAGACTGGAAGTTATGGTCTATTAGGTCACAGTCTACAAATACTAAAAATAACAGAAAATACAATGCATTTACTCAAATACCACCCCCCCCCCAAACAAAGTTATATGATGTTAAACTTTGTGTCATAGCATGCTTCTTAATATCTACTTAAATACTTGCCAGATCAGATTGCAGTCGGCAACACTGCTTTGGCATAGTTTTTACACCTAACACCCTCCTATTTATCCGGGCTTGGAACTGGCATGACAATGCACCAGTTCATGCACCCTGAGAGAACAAGCAAACTCCAGACAGAAAAGACCTGGTGGATCTGTGGATCAAACTCAGGACCTTCTTGCTGTGAGGTGTCAGTGCTACCCACTAAGCCACCGTGTCACCATTAAAACTATCTACCTGCTATCTCTGGAAATAACTACTGCTGACTTATTACAGGTTTGGGATGACTTACCCAACATTTAAAATTTTCTGGCCCATTTCTGCATCCTACTGCCTTCCCCACAGCGGGTTCATGTAGTTTGAAATAATCAGAGGTACCACTTTCTGCATATTTTTCATTGTTATATGAGTAACAGATTCAAAGCTGTTTCACTAGTATATCACAATAAATAACCAGTTTATTTTTAGCATTTAGCAGGCATTATTTTTGAAG
>JAYDZF010000026.1:16904969-16915075 GCA_034509105.1 Microcambeva barbata | reverse complement strand
TAAAATGTACATCATTTGTAAGTCGCTCTGGATAAGAGCGTCTGCTAAATGCCATAAATGTAAATGTAAATATTAAATATTTTGTTGGTCCCCTTTTGCTGCCAAACCACCCTGCAACTGTGCTGCACTGTGTATCCTGACACCTTTTAATCGGAACCAGCAGTTTCAGATAGTATCTTGTCTGTTGGATTGGAGCACATGGGCCAGCCTTCACACCTTCACTTCATCAATGAGCCTTTTACATTTAAATTTAGCAGACACCAAATTAAATTTCGGCCTTGCTCATGGGCCCAAGAGTGGAAACTTGGCAGTGATGAACCAATGACTTTTGGGTTATCAGTCCAGTACCTTGACCACCAAGCCATCACTGCCCTGGCATTGGCCACCCATGAGCCTGATGCTTGTTTACCACTGTTCCATCCATTGACCAGTTTTGATAGATACTGACCACTGCAAGAGCTGCAGTTTTAGAGCCATCACAATTTGGCCCTTGCCTGATGAATGTTGTGAAACCAGTTAAACTGTCCAGTTATGATTGTAACCAAAGTGAAAATCATGATGTTAAAATCCTACTAAAATAAAAAATAAATACAATTCAGAGTTCTGCCATTTCCTACTAACACAGCTGTGGTCTGTATGTAAAATATGGAACTTTATGGCAATCTAATAAGATTTGATCATTAGTCTGCCTCTGTTGCCATTTGTTCTATAATGTTAAATATGTCACATCCATTTCAACATCTCAGTTTCTGAGCTGTTAAAAAGTGTGACTAACCTCTGCAGCTGTTTTCTTGCACTGCATTATGTATCATGTGACATGTTACATAAAAATGCCAAATGGAAGGGAAAAGGTTCCAGTGGAAACACTGTATAGGCATATTTTGTGGTTTCTATGATCATGATTCTATAATGCAATTTCTTCAATTCAACTCTTATTTTGACAGAACAGAAATTAGTACATATCTGGATAAAACATTTGCACAAAAAGTAAATACAAGCAGACCTGATCAATTACGTGAAAAAATATAAATGAAGAATAACTGAAAAGATCGAATCAATTATCACAGGATAAACACAGGACATGTGCTACCCACATAGCCACCATACAAAAATACAGCAAATGTAATGTACAGGTTCCAACCTAATAATTAATAATATTGATTGTATGATTGTAAAAGATGATGATAATCATAAACTGTTATGATGCAGAATAACTGCTCTGCATCTGCCGGAGATGTGTCATAGGGCAGCAGCAAACATAAACGAATAATCATCTCGGATTGGCTACTTTCAAACCTATTATTAATTTGGTTCCAAAGTACAAGCCGTGACTGAGACTGTGAACTCTGAACCCTGACTTTGCAGGGGTTCTAGTTCATTTGCAATGTAAATATCTTCAGCAGAATATAAACCATGCACTATTTACGATCAGCCCGTTTCATCAATTAATTTATATCTGCAGGAATACGGTTTGAATAAAGATGCCCGATTAACAATAAAACATTAAGTCCAGAGTTTTTTAGCAATCATTCTGTAAATAATCATAATATCAGGCTCTTAATTAATTATTTAACATTTGTATGCTCCTTTCTGGGTAATGCTGCCTGGAAGATTTAGCATCTGATCTCTTTCACAAACAACACTTGGCTGCAATCCATAAACATGTCATGCAAAAGAATGCTAAGGCCGAAGTGATGCATGCTGATGAACCAAGCACATTATCCTGATATGGAAAGGCTTTTGGCGAACTTTATGAATAACCGCTTTTATAAATTAAATTAGTCTGTTATGCTTCTACAATAAGACAAGTAAGTTAGAAGAGAGCACATGACACATATAAAGTAGTGGGTAGTAGTGAAGATTTTAGAAAAAGTCTCTGTTGTAGCAGCTTAGTGTGTTTTCCTGCTAAGACATTTTAATCATAGCATATGTTTATTTCTGAGTGAACCTGTGAATTAGAAGCTTTTAAAGTCCTTCAGCATGAACTGCAAATGCCTGACTGACTGTATCACACTGCATGTTTCAAGCTAAGCCTTATTAATCCAGCCTCACAGACATAGTAGCAGTATTATATAATATTTAAGATGAAGGATTAATTACTTTATTAGATGTCATCTTACCCAAGGTCACCAGTACAGTCCAAGTCTCTCACTTTAAAGCTGCATTCAACTGACAACCTAGTGAGTTCTCAGCACAAAAAGCATTTCATGTCACCCAATGCATGCTCCTAAGACATAGGCTGTTTAAAATCCTAAATGTCTCAATATCTACCCTTAGTATCTCTACCAAGGTATATCAACATATAAATGGTATATTCAGCAGTGAAGGAGTGAGCATTAGACACAGCCTTAGCTGATAAGGTAGTGCCTTGATTAAGGGCAGCACGACTTCTCTCACAAAATAAATAAATAAATTAATAACAAGGCAGCTGATATGGAGCAAAGCACGCAGTCTTTTTGTAATGATGATAAATTATTTTTCATTAATTTGTATAAATGTGAATAAGTGTATTTATTTGCAAGTTTTGATACATGGAGGAAGACATTACTTGACACTGTGCTACCTGATTCCATTGGTTTGGGGTGCCAGTTTATCGCATATACAAGCCTATTCAACCTATAGAGCAATACATTGTCTTCAATTAACCTGACTTCTTGTTTTTCATCTGTGCTGCTCTCACCGGAGTCAGAGAAGCAATATACTGTATATATTGACAGTAAATATTCCCCTCCAAGTAATGCCACTCTTCAAAATGGCGGGCAGGAACACATTTCTAAGACATTTCAGCTGTCAGCATACATTGATGGGTCCGGGCAGACTCACAGGAGCCGGTGGGTATGCGTGTTGGGAGCAGACAGCCAAGAGAACATGCCTGAAGGGCCATGAGCAAAACGTGCATGCCAAGTCTATGTCAATTAACTGCCTGCTAAACGAGACAGAGGAGAGACGCTAATGGCTTTAGCATGCCTGGTGTGGCATGGTACAAACAAGGGAGAAAGAATAATTGTAGACTCAGCACGTCTCCTCCATTAGCCACACTGCTATCCGGGCTATGAGATCAGGTTAGAATATTTTTTTATTGCCAAGCTTCTCAGATTCCCATCTCTACTGTCCTTATTTGCATTGAGTAGGTGCTATGGGCCAATGATATTGATATGTTAAATTATCTTAAGACACACGGTCAGAGAACATCTAGGTCAATATTGCTTCTGTTTTGAATATAACCACATCAGTGCTTGTGTTGGTAAACATATTTAGTTGCCTTGTGTTGCCTTAAATAAAGCAAAGGCTATTTATCTACATAATCTATATGCACCACCAACTTATCTTAGCTTAGGCTACATTAAGAAAAATATGTGTGAACCCCCATCACAGGTAGAAGTTGTGATTCTGCATCCAGAAAAATAAATATAATAGTAAGTAATTTTTTTCATATTGCAAGACATATTTAAACAGCCAGCACATACTCATACCAACACAAGGTGAGGACAGAAGCAGCCATGTCTGTGGTTGAGAGTAGGCGACATGGTAGATTATCCACATGAGTCTCCAGCTGTTCCTATACAGCTCATCAAAATTCCACCTGCCTCACACCCAAGAGCCCCTAATACCCTGAACCTAGCCGAACACGGTCAGACCGTCACACTTGTTTTCACAGGAACCCAATCCTGATAGACACAAAGCTAAATAACCAACAAAATGAAAAAGCAGAAACGCTCTGGAAGAAAATAGCTTTCTGAAACAAAGACTGGATTTGTTCTACTAAGAGATGACACTGAACAAGAGCTGCTGTTTGAGTCGGACCTACTTTTTATCCACACAAATGCGCACACACTCTCTAGTACAGTCTCTCACTCTCTCATCTCAAGTGGCAATATTTCACCATAGCTGAAAACATGAATGAGCTTTAAATGTAGATTTACGCCTGCCTGACACCCGCCAGGCAGCACTGGGGACCTGATGAAAGGTCATATTTCATTGCCTACAACACACACAATAATCAGGCTCCAGTTAGCAATTATGCTGCACTTAATGCAAATAGATGGGCTCTGGAATCAGCATGTGAATGGAAGAGAGGGCAAGCACTAGCTCATTACACACACCGTTGACCTCACTATACACACAATGCCTAGGCTCAGATCAGGCACGGGTGGGCATCCTCTCAGCAGCTTCTGCCATCAACCGTGTTACATCAGCTGGATGATTGAGGTAAGGAGACATGAAACCATCGAAGAGATGTTGGGGAGTGGGCAATCTCATGCAGATTTTACAGACATAAACACAGATTATTGGGTGGTAATTTGTCTTATACAAAGTTGTCCACTTTCTGACTATTAACGCTTTTTCCTCATCAAACTAGACAAACTCCACATTGAAGACCTTGATTTTTGTAGAAAGTGAAACATTTTATATTGGGTCAAAGTCTGCAACCAAATCCAATGCCTTAACCTTTTATTATACCTTCAATTTTAATCTTTTAGTGTCCGAACCTTAAGCCATGAACAATGAGAAGCAAAAGATGGCAACTCTATACCATGTTCAGCTGCATAGGATGATTTTATTTTTATTATTTTAGTAATATTTTTTACTATATATAATTTTATAATTCATCTTATTGATAATGTAGTTAGTTTTATATGTAGTGTATTATTTAATTAATTATCATTGGACAATGTCACATGTATTATAACAGTTTATAACAGTTTATTATTTTATTATACTTCCAGTAAAACATTTACCTACTATGTTAAGCTCAGAAATTAGATTGTACTATTAGAAATACATACTACTTAAGTATTAATATTATTGTTCTACATTAAAGACGCTGGTTCTAGAATTTTGGGACAGTGGTAGCCTAGTTAGAGCTTAGGGTTATTAATCAAAATGGTTTAGCATTTAAATCCTGACTCTGCCATCCTGCAACTGCTGGGCCCTTGAGCAGGGCACTGAACACTCTTTGGTCGGGGGGTGCCATACAATAACTGACCCTACATACTGTCCCTTGCTTTTAGACTAGTGAAATAATTCTGCATATATACTGTATATGTGTATATGTTAACATGATAAAAATCTAGAATAGGCACTTAGAAGAATACTAAGGAAAATACATACAGTTACTTGATAGAAGTCTTAAAAAATGTAGATGTGTGTTTGACCCCTCCTGTCTTACACTCCATGCTGCCACCCATTACTGAATTATGATTCATGGTCCCCTTATGGGCCTCAGACTAGAGGATGGTTCAGAGGTCATGACCTTTGATAATGGCCACGCAGTGGGACGAACAAAAAAGTCCTGGCCTGGAGCGTCATTTCAATTACATTATCAATGTTGGGTCACAATCAATGGGTAGGTCATCGAGTTGGCATATGCAGACAGATGGGTAAAAAAAGGAGACAGAACGGGCCAAACAAAAAAGAGGGCTAATATTTATTGACCCGCAATTTTCCATCCGAACTGCTTTGCCAAGCACAAATGTCTTCTTCCATAATGAGGAAATGACTGAATTATGAATGGTGTCCTATCAATGTCTATTCAGGTTTAAACCGGATGCTCTGTGCTTAAGTGCCCTTGGTCTAACAAGTAAGGAAACTAAAGAGGCTAACAGCAAACATAAAGAGAGTAAAATACATTGTATTGATGTCCTGACGTATGTTAATGCTTTCCTAAAATAACCCTGCATTTAAACCATCTTACTTTACTGACTCTGGCCTGTATGGGCGCCATCACACACATGATGTATGGCAGCCCAGGCTTTCAGTTCTAATGAAGACACAATGCTGCTAAAACACTGACTACAATAAAGGGACACACAGCCAAGCATCGAGATTAAAATCCAGCCACATTCATCAAATACACACATTTCTACTGTGCATGCATATTGATCAATAGGCCCTAGACAAAGAAGCAATATGCAGGATTACTATTCTGATTATAAGCACTGGCTCTGCAATGGTTATCAATATTTTCGGACTGTGTGAACACAGAGGCAGTCAATATCCAATAGTATTAAAGCAAAAGTATCAGGCTGCAAACAACAGTTGATTATATATTGAAACCAATGGCATGCCAAGTGAAAAGTGTGCTACAATGCAAATAGTAATGGTGCGACATATTATTTGTGTATTATTTATTATTATTACTATATTATAAATTTGATTTAATAGTATTGGTTAGACTGTTCATCATGTGCTGTATAGTAACCTACTCAATCAGACACTGCTTATAAAAGGATAAAAGTTCCATGTTATTTCAAGGCAATATTTATATACATGGCCAGATGCATAAGAAAAAAAAAACAACAAAAAGACAACATGAAACCAACAATATTGTAACAGCTAAAGGCCAGTTGGAAGCAAGCAGTAACGGCTGTAGACTTGTAATCAGGGTTATGGTTCAAGCCCACCCTCGCCAAGATGCCACTGTTGGGTCTTTACACTGCCACTGTATCAATTGTTTGTTTGTTCATTAGGATTTAAATGTTTTACACTTTGGTTACATTCATGACAGACACACACAGTAGCCACTTATTACATATGATTCAACATTTCACAGTGTCATATCAAACAAAGCCATGTACAATTTTGTGTACCTCATGTGCATATTTTGGACTGTGGGAGCTGCCAAAGAAAACCCATGCAGAAACAGGAAGAACGTGTAAACTCCACACAGAAAGGACACTTTCGTTTGGACTGTTTTATAAGGGGATCAAACAAATGGCTTATGAGGTGACAATGCTGCCAACTGAGTGACCATGCCGTACAGCCTCAGTTAAGTTGCTTAAGTTAAACTAACCCGCTGAGTGAATATAAATACATGTGGTAAAAGTATAAATAGTGACAATGAACAAAGTAGTCACTGGGAAATGAATGGTTTTTTAACATTGCTGATTCCTGAAAGGAGTAATTGTAGAAAATCTGTTTAGTAGGCTAAAAGCATGGTGGCACACTTTTAGACAGGTTTCGTTAATAAGAGAAAAAATGATGCTATTCTGCCATTTGTATGCATGACTACTTCTATAACTACATTTGGCATGGTCTATGCCTGTTTTATCTTCAACAGTGAGCTATTTTTGTGGACTGACATGTATAAAGGTGTGTAACTCTAGAGCTCAGGCAGAACAAGAACAGCACATCCTTTTCCTCAGGCCATTCAGCATTAGAGCTAAGAATCATGACAGGCTATAAGGAAGTCTGCTGTCATGTTCCTGAGACTATGCAGCTTGGTCAAATGTATGCTGTGAAGGTGCAAAAGAGAATGAAAAGTGATCTGGTATATGGAATATTTAACACTATTGTAATAACAGAATGTCCCTTGGGGGTCAATAAAGTATCTATATATCTATCTAACAGTTTTCATTTGTAAAAGATCGTATCAAACACGTTTTAGCCCTGGTTGTAAATGGAAAGTTGTAGACTAGAGCAATTTTACATTCTCTGATCTATCTGTGTAATCTTTCTGATTACAGGACAATGGCAACTTTAAATTTATATTTGATATATTGTTCTTCAGTTTTGATATTAAGGTGATTAAAAAATATCAACAATACAGGACATGCTTCACTTATACTAGTACACACACTAACAGGCTAAGGATGGTTAACCATTTTAATACATACATTTTTTAAATGTAAAAGAAGACAAATTAGGAAGAGATGTT
This sequence comes from Microcambeva barbata, assembly GCA_034509105.1. Taxonomy (NCBI): domain Eukaryota; kingdom Metazoa; phylum Chordata; class Actinopteri; order Siluriformes; family Trichomycteridae; genus Microcambeva; species Microcambeva barbata. Next base: position 16,907,418 of record JAYDZF010000026.1, on the reverse strand, counting down.
TACAGAGGTGATCTCTTTACTCAGATACTGGTAATGATTTACACCCCTCATAAATACTACACATCGATCTTGGTTTTTCCACCAGATGGTCAGTAACTAACCATATGAACCCCTTTAGTAAACACACACCGAGGTTGTGTGTACTCAAAACAAAGAAGCCTGTGTGGGAGTAAAGAAGCGTGTGAGAATCTTCTAATTAAGCTCAATGTTTGCAAAGCACCACAGATCTCCAGAACAATGGAAAGAAGAAACACTACACCTGCTGAGAGAACACCTCTCAGATAAACCAGGTGAGTCGGAACAGAGCAGGTTAAGCAATCACCATGGCCACAGTGTGATAAATGAATAAAAATGAGTGATACAAAAAGGATTGTAAGCAATTGTTACAGGGAAAATATATATATGCTTGAGTAAATGTAATGTTTTGAAAATGTTCATCGTCATATCTGATGAGAAGGAAAAATTACTGAACTGTAGACATTTTTCAATAAATATCAAGGTTGTAAATATCAATGTCAAGTATTTCAACCACGCACAGACACAACCAATCAGGTCAGTAAAATGCCAAACCAGGCAAAAAAACTTTAGATCTCAGCAGAAGTGGGTATACCTTTGTGCAAGCCAATGAAATGATGACATATCACAAGTGTAAAATTTTAAGTGAAATTTAGAATGAAGTATGCAATTAGCTGCACAACTTTAGAAAATACCTAAAATGAACAAGATCTGACTATCACAAAATACTGTACTGTTTGCCTAATTGTTTTAAGTGTGTTTTTTTGCTATTATTATTTGCAATTTAATTTGTGCTGGCTTAACACATTGTATGAATGTTAATAATTAAGTAGTAAACTTGGACAAAAGCTTAATTGAGCTATTCATGCTTTTGAAAATAAATGAAAAAATACTTTCAACAGCTAATGGCTGATTTGGACTGTTGATTGGAGACAAACTTACAACACTGTGAGTGGCTGTACAATTCAAATTAATTTAATTAAAACGTTTGAATGCCTTTAGATTATTTGAGCACATGACAGAAATATACAATCTTTTTTAACAAATAAAAGCTCTTTTGTTTTACCACATGTAAAACGTGTTAGTGTTAGCATACTGATCTTTGTGTAATGTTTTTGAATAAATAAAGTAACTTTTATTGTTTATTATAATGTATATGTTCAGTTAGCTCTTATTACTAATTACCACCCATGTCATATTGCTTATTTTACTTTTCTTAGTTAGAGTTTTATTACTTATACCTCCTAACCAACCATCCACCTATCCATCTACTAATCCATTCACCCATCTGTCCATCTGTCTGCAGTACAAACTATTGTCACTGGAGTGATATACTCAAGGGTTTAGTTTGTGTACTTTCACGTTGTACCTTTCACCTGGGAAAGTGGATGCAGAGCAAATTTAAAACCCATTATAATTCCTAATTGGACTATCGAGACAACATTTACCTTTTTAGTACCTTTGCTAACAAAAATAAACATGTGCACACTACTTTTCTTCAGAAAGGAGATAAAAGCATCGGCCAAATGAAAAATTGTAAATAAAAATGCTAAATCTTATCCAGTGTTGCATAATTAATCAGATCTTTCAGACATCCACAGAATATATTGTTGTTACTCCATGGTGACCGATGACACTTCCCAGGCAACAGTTTCCATTTTAAGCTTTTAACGCTGCACCTTGGGATGCCGGCCAAGGTCGGAGAAATCATGCCAGGCTTAAATTAAAGACCATTATCAGTATAAAGCAGTCAGTCTGCCAGTCAGCAAGGTGAACTTCCCACATTCTAAATCTACAGGCTAAAATCTAAGGCATCAACTGAGCTTAAGGGCTTAGAGTTTATAGAGTAAAACTGGCAAAAGTATTTAAAGTAATAATCAAATGTCAGTTAGTGTCTGAAACTTAGACATTATTTACTTGTAAAGATTTACAAAGGATTAAAGATCTGTGTACAAATTCCCGAGATAGAGGGGTAACTGTCTTCACACAGAACAAGTGAATGGCTTGTCTGAGGCTGTAGCAATCAAATGAACTTCAGACTCGACTTGCATTTTGTCCATAATGACTCAACTCTTCAGAATTAAGTCAGGCAAGTTGATTTCATCTCCCACATCTAGAATAACTTTTAACCCCCTATTTGTAATTAATGTCCTTTTATTTAGGTACAGGTAGGTACAGACGATTAAGCAAGCAGTCAAATAGTGGCAGCACCCTCTGCTGTTTGAAATGAATAAATAATTCATTAAACATTAATACCGATATAAATTGTGGCTTAAGTGAATCGATTCCTGAATCGATTTATTTATATATATATAAATATATTTATATCGGTATTAATGTTTAATGAATCAATATTCATTTAAAACACACACACACACACACACACACACACACACACACACACACACACACACACACACACACACACACACAC
>JAYDZF010000026.1:16878528-16899367 GCA_034509105.1 Microcambeva barbata | reverse complement strand
TGTGTGTGTGTGTGTGTGTGTGTGTGTGTGTGTGTGTGTGTGTGTGTGTGTGTGTGTGTGTGTGTGTGTGTTACATCAGAACCCGGCTTTACGCATGACAGCTGAGGCACAGTTCATTTATCCCTTTAATGCACAAATCCACCATGTCCTTCATGAGCAAGGCAACTAAGAGACATCAACACATCCATCATTGCCTGTTTAAACTCTTAGTCTGTGTGAAAGTGCAAATAAAATCCTACCCCTTTTGATCTTACAATTCTGCTCAACCTGATAAGCTGGTCACAAATGCCTGAGAATGCATGTGCTAAGAATTTCTATAATATGAAAATATTCTTTTAAATTCTTTCATTAAGTAGCCACCCGTAGCAGTTTTACCAAACCCAATGATGAATTAATCTTCTATTTCATAAAACAATACATATTACATACATTTTACAATACATATTAAACAATACATACAACAATAAAATATTTTTTTATCAGGATCATTTGAGGGATTTTCCAAAAGTTGCCAAAAGAACTTTCATATTTTTGTTAAAAGTGGTAATGGATGGGTGGTCATAATTAGTGCTTGTGAGACAGAGAGAGCTTAGGTGCAATCTGATTTTCACACAAATAAGGTTAAAGGGGGGCATCTAGGTAGCGCTAGCCCCCCTGCACAGAGATTCTGAGCTCCTTGGGTCGGAACAGGTGTGAGCAGCAATATACCCATGTCGACTGCAACCAGCAATCCAACAGTGGAATACAAATTGACTTCACTAAACTGGGAGGAATAAATGGAAGAAAAGAAGCTTTAAGAGGAATATTTTTATTTGATGATTATGTGAAATCATTGGCTATGTGGTTTTTGTGCTGATGGAATTAAAGTGCCACAGCACTAGAAAAAAGTGTAAAATGAGTGTAAAAGTTTAAACTGTGGAAACTCTGGTGCACTGTTTATAAGTTATATAGTTTCCTTTATGTATTTGCATATTTATTTAATTCGGATTTCAATGTAATGTTCAACATTTCCTTTTTCATTTTATTCATGCATTTTCTCCTATTTTCCTCCCAATGGAGTGGAATGTGACTATGAAGAACTGTCGTGTAAATTGTTTTAAAATTTGTGGAAGAACCGTAATATTTACTCGTCCCTAAACTTTTGTATGTAACATTTCTCTTTCCCGCACTACTTTCAGCCCAACATACCACAGATTCATCCTTGAAATACATGGCAAACTTTGGAATACTTTAACCCTGAAGATATTTTACATTAATCACTAATTTAGTACTGTCATTACAGTATTATTATTTGTATGTTCCTGGTCTTCTACATCACTACATTGATCAGTTCTGCTGTGTGTTTACTTTTAATTGTTAGGGATGTGGGTCAGGGGTCAATGCAATTTAATTCCCCATTTTTTGTAATCTCCAACAAGCTCATTGCTTTCTACATTACACTTCTTTTCTCTCACAGTTTATTGCTTTTCCACCTAATGTGAGGCAGCACTGAACATGGAGGTTCATAACAACCAGACCCCCTAAAGCTTTCATGCCTGGTACTACAGAATTCTGCTCTGGGCTGTTGTGCAAGAATCGGCTTATAAGGCTGGGTTATATTAGGATAGATCACCTTAGGGCAGTGTATAAGGGATGACCTTAAAATATCTATTCTAATCTCTTTCACCTGCTTTGTTTGGCAGTAACAAATGTTTATAACCATTTTAACATTTATTTTTGTTCCATGCACTTATAGACAATAAATTAAATATTGTATATTTTAGTTAAAGTGTGAATAATAACATAATTTTAACATTACATATTAATAACTTAGAAACCAGATAAGTATGTTAAAAACATGTTAAATTTGGTTTATTAATTGCAACATTCAAAGTCATCTAACATTTCATACTAGTGTAATACTTAGCACAGCAAACAGCATTTTATTTGTTTTGACAGTTTGAGAATTTAGTTACTTCTACCCTGGCCATGTGTTGTTTTTCTTTTTTTTCCATCAATTCATTTGTTTGTTATATAAATATCATTTTAACACTTTCTTTCAATTTGATTAATAATTAAAATACTTTCTTCCAATTTAACTTCCTCTGCTGGAGGATCACTAGTTGCAGTTAAGGTGAGTATATAGCTTCTCACACCTCCTCTGACCCACGTGCAGCACAACACTGTATCACTCATGCACTCTGTCAATCCTTACACAGTGTTTGAAGACCCCACCCAAAAAGTCCAGTCATGCTGCCCTAGCAGAGATGTGTCTAAAGGCACTGTCAATAAAGTCAGGTGTAATGTGACGTTGCAAATACCAAAATATAGAATATCTCACCCAGAGATATCTCGCCCAGAGATATTCTATGTTTTGCACTTTGGTTGTACTCATGACAAAACAGGTTGTTACAGGTTACATCTGATTCATCAGCATGTGAAACACAATCATGGTCATTTTTATACAGTGGTCCTTGAAACATGATGTCTCCTTAACTCAAACTCTTTGAAACAACACCATTTGCCAATACATTTGTACCCTTAAACTTGATGTTTTCATTGAACTAAGTGTGCAAGAACTTATTAGCAAAGTGATACACATGAGAAAGGTTTGTGCTCTGAGCACTGTGTCAAGCACAAGAAAGATAAGCCCAACACTTCTCATGAGAAAGCACTGAACTTGAAGTGTATCCAAATTTTTCTGGCATTTGGAAACATCATAAAACAATAAAGAAATGAAGTTGAATAACATCAAAAACAACTCCATTATCCTACATAGGCCTACAATGTTTGCAGTTACACTTGACCACAGGACGCATTAACAAGTATCCCATACCTCCAAAAAAAAATACCTTGAAACTCAGTGTCTTTTAAATTCACCGCCACTCTAAGAACCAATTATTGTCAAGTTTTAGGCAGGGCACTGTATCTCCTATTTCCCCAATGTCAAAAATCAATAAATGTAAATATTGTTTTAACAATAATTTCACTTGTGCACAGGTGGAATACTGGGATTTTTCACTGCACACAATCATCAAGAGTCTGAACGCCCCAGTTCGAATCTCAGTCTCTGGGCAGGGTGCCGCCCTAACCTCTAGGATGCAAAAACCAGTGTGTTGTAGTGCTGCCACCAAAAGCCTGTATAAATATGAGGTTTGCGTCAGAAAGAGCATCTGGTATAACAACTATACCAAATCAATAATGTGGATCACCATCCGTTGTGGCGGTAGCCGAAATTATAAACATTTTAACCAAACCACTAAAATTGTTTAACATTTAGCAGACATGTTTCAAAATAGCAGACAAATCTTTAATTTCTTCCTTGTCCAGTCACCACCGCCATTTAGTGAGCAAAAATGTGATGCCACTAAAGTCACATTTGATTTCTTACAAATCATTAGGAAACCTAACTGACCCCCTAAAAAATGGAAATCGTAGTGAAACAAAAATGTTGCTTGTCCACTTGATCAAACATTTAATTCATGTCAATAAATGATTACAATGACTAGATTTAATTAATTCCAGTCATACAATTCTGGGTCGAAATGCAAGCTTATATTTTCTGGTGAAATCACGGAGTTGGTACTTTCTTGATATTAAGTATTTTAGTGCGTGGTGAAAAGAGGTTACAAATTTTCATCAATGACAAGACATAGATCATTAGAACACATTTACATAATCACATTCACCCCAACTTTACATGGTTACAAGTATGAGAAACTGCAATCAATGTACTTTCTTTATAATGAGCTTACATGGAGCTTTGCCTCGCACAAATGGATAAAAAAGAAAGTTCCTATTCTCTGAAGAATTATGAAGAATAAATAAAAAAAGCAATAAAACCAATCCATGTACAATCATGCAAGAGAAAAGGGAAAGTGGATTTAGGAAGATTAGCCAGTTAGAGGTGAGTGTAAGCTCTGTCGGCCTTTCTGGTTTTTGAAAGGTGTAAACACATTTGATTAGTCTGCAGTAAGGGATTTGTGCGCAATGGGCCGATACATGTTCGAAAAATCTCCTGCATAGGAGGACAAAGCATTAGGTGAAGGATTGGGACAGGACTACTTGCCGCTACAGGGAACTGAATCTCAATCGACCTCCTTTTTACACTTAGTCCTCATTAGCTTACCATTGTTACGGTCTAACTAGTGCTAAGGAAAAATGCTGAAGCACTACCCTGAAATTCTTTTTTTCTTAATTAAATGCTTGTTTATTAGAAGGAAACTACTCCACATACATGCATCAATACTTCAGATCTGCCATGAACAACAACGGAAACACACCCCATTCTCTACTGAATTAACAAATCAATGCTCGTCCAGCTTCAGCATCCAAGGAGTAAGCAGAATACAAAACACCAGGTCTTGGACAAAAAGATAAAAGGATAAGAAATGTGTCAGTCACCAAGATCAGGGCTTCACACAATAAATGAGCACAATGGTGTAATGAAACACTGGAATAAAACCAGCAAGAGTCCACAGGAGACATCCTGCCTCAGCGTTACACACAAACCAAAACACTATTTTCCTTTATGTCAAAACACTGCCTGAGCATGTGAGCACACACATTTATGTGAGGCACATTTACTCACTCTCTGCACTCTGTGTGTTCTTTATTCATATTTTTCATATGAAAGAGGTTAATACGTTGCTTTGAGGAATACTTGGCCTTAATGAGATTTTACATGTTTCACACAATATTTATTCTTTATATGTTAGTATTTTAACGTCATATTTTATACACATGCACAGTCATAGAAATGTTGCATCTCCAATTAACCTCAGTTGCATGTTTTTGGACTGTGGGAGGAAACAGGAGCACATGGAGAAAGGACCCGGAATGCCCCACTTGGGGATTGAACCTAAGTCCTTCTTGTTGTGACGTGAGAAGCAACCGTCCTGCCCTTGTACACAATATACAAAACATAGAGAACTGAGAATCTTTAGAAGAAAGAAAATGAACATTTGAGAAGAAGTCCTCACTAATTGTTACGTTTAGATGGTTTAGCCACACCCATGTGTAAATGATATAAAAATTGTCTCTAGCTTGGTGTCAGACGTCTGAACAAAAACATGCCACAGACAGCTTTATTATAAAATCACAATTTGACAAAATGTGGAAGTCCTTATCTCAGCCTCAAAGAACAGATTTAAGATGAACTGGAACCTGGATTTCAAATCCGAACATCACTTAAAACATCAGTGCCTCACCTGAAATTTATCTTCTAACTGAACGGGCAAATTCACAAAGAGCAGCTCAGAGAGAAAAGCTTGTGTAGCATTCCCCATACAGGCTATAACATTTTGGTCTTTTGAAATTCTGAACATTTTCCACAGTGCAATATTTATATGAATGTATTTAAGTAAACATTTAGTACATGTAGGTACTTTTACTACTTAAGCTATAAAAGCAGCTTACTGTCAACCACCCGTTGCAACCAAATTACTGGATTTTATCTTAACAATGTTCCCTGAACACTGACTATGAGAATTAATATATGTAAATAACAGTATCTCAGCATTATTTCATTAGAAAAGTATCAATATCTTTTGTATCTGAATTGGTTTTTTAGACTCATAATGATAGCTTAACCAAGGTAGATACACACACTTGTGTGTCATTTAGTTGTTTTTTTTTTATTATTTCTCTCAAAATGTCAAAGGATAGATACAGACCAACCCACACAAACAAACAGCCCACTAACATAAAGGTTAAATACAGAAAGCCTACACTAAAAGCCAAACAGGATAATGTTACCTATGTGCATTAAATCTAATACTTCCATTGCAGTGCTGCAACTGCATATTCATTATGGACTGTTGATACACCTACAGTTTGTGATTCATGAGTTCTGGTGTGAATGGAATCATTATAAACATGATCTAATAGAAAATATAAACCAATAAACTAACAGTGAAAAGTGATGTGGCCCGAAATATGAATCCTGAAATTCATGGACACCAATGACTCAGGGACAACCTTCCTAATACGCTGTCAGAACAGCTTTCACCTGCCAAAACATGGACTCCACAAGACACCTGACAAAGTCAAGTGGTTTTAGGTACCAGAACAATGAAGGACCATAACAACCCTTCTGTTTATCTCAAAGCCTTCACCTGGACTTATTTAGTCTCAAATGCCCTATTTCATTCTTTGTGTGTGTGCAGACTTGTGCAAGGTTTGTCTAGTACACCCAAGCCAGTAGTAAGCAGTTTATTAGATGATTTTGTTGTTGTGATTCTGACCATGTTTTGTTTAGATCAGGGGTGGGCAATAATTCTGGCTCAAGGGCCACACAGGGTTTTAAGATTTGACAGACCACTGGAAGACGAGAGGTATGAACTATTAAAATGTTTTATTTTCAGAATGAATATCTGTGTGTAGAAGTGATAGACTTGACTTTAGAAAATGTCTGGAGTGTGACAAGTAGCAGACAACCAAAATAAAGTTGGCCTTGAGAACTATTTTGTAAATACTCAACAGGCTGCACTGTAATAAAGTGCTGTAAATAATAGCCATTTTAAACAGCATCATGTTTCTCTTTAAAACACAAAATCTTTCTACGGTCATTTCTTCAATTTAACAACAAATACTGACTGTGTTAAACCAACACTATGAAGAAAAGTGTTACTGTTAAACCATTTTTTTTTCAGATAGCTGTCTAGTAGACATAATCATCTAATTGCACAAGCTATATTAACTATCATGCCACCAAACTAACCTTGACTGCTACTGCTTGGTGTGTTTATGATGAATGGTTAAGTATCATAGCAAACTGGCAGTGACCTTTCCCCTGCGCTAATGTCGTTATTTGTTGTGTTTCAGGTGATAAAACAAGTATGGCTTGAACACTGTCACATCAAATTTGAGGGCATGTATCCTACTATTTTGCTGAAAAGTAATAAAAACTAATCTGTTACAAACTGATAAATGCTTTATGCGCCAAACAAAATGCTTGCACCTTGGTGTAGAATGGATGGCGTGGGCGGCCTATTGGTCGATCATCAATACAGACAGTAATATGAACCAATCATGATATTGCACAAAAGCGGGCCCATTCCTTCCTTGCACTGTCCCCTGATGCCCACTAGTTTGACAGTGTTGAGCGTGTGTTAAAGCAGTAACAGCATGGACAAACCAAAGAGATGAAAGGGGGTGCATTGAAATTGTGTGCAGACACTGAAGATGATCCAAAATGTGCTAAAATCACATGTTCAGTGATATAGCCTCAACAAACTGAGTGAGACCTATACAGTCACATTTTTACTACTATTATTTAATTTAATAAATCACTGATACTGCACAAAACACAAATAAATACAACATGAATGGTGCAGAATCACACATAGAGCTTCAGTAAATAAACTGCAAAAGCACCAAGAGCTTTTTGAGTTCATCACATAAAGAACTGGATCATTTAACATAAGCTTTGTGATTTTTTAAAAGAATACCCAACAAGAACAGAAGAGGAATAGTGAAATAGCAATAGTACAAACAATTTGTGTAACGTTTGTAATGCACACACTGTTCACATTTGTTTTCAAGAAAGGTTAAACTTCTAATTTTTATTTTCTAATTGTAACATCTGTCCTTGCTTGTTACAGCTTATATACCATATGAGTTCATTCAGTTCAGTTCATTATCTTTAACCCTTTATCCTAATTAGGGTCAGGGAGGGGTGCTGGAGCCTATCCCAGCTCTTCAGCGGGCTCAAGACACAAGGTAACACCCTGGATGGGGCACCAGTCCAAACCAGAGTCCCCAGAGGAAACCCACATGGACACAGGGATCGAACCCAAGACCTTCTTGCTGTGAGGTGACAGAGCTACCCACTAAGCCACCATGTTGCCGCTTATATACTATATATAATATAAAATAAATCTGTAGATCAATTAATTCGTACAAAAATGATTTGCTTCAACAAAGACTTCTGATATATACACTATATGTCCTTAAACTACCTGCATTTATGATGACATAGAATGCCTATTGTGTGAAATTGAACAGTCCCAAATAGAATAACTAGAATAACTACATTATGCATTAAATTATTATTTTTTTTATTTTGTAGCTCTTCAGTGATTCTTGTTTATTTTTCTGTCCTGTATGAATCGTTCAGCCTTGTTTTTCGTAACGCTCCAGCAGCACACTAAACAGAACCCCTTCATGACAAGCAGTGCAGCCTCAATAAATCCTGTGTGTGTGGTCAGAACATGATTCATTACACGCTGGAGAAAATTAGAAAATAAACAGACTAATGTTTAGTGTTGCCACACAGCACCCAATAGTATAGTGAACTCTAAATGCAGTAAATCACAGCTCTTACAATGCAGAACGATATTAAATAAAAAACATGACTATAATACTGACTATAAACACCCGTGTGTTCAATCATCGGTCATAATTGAAAATCATATGCCAACGGTATGAATCGACTGGCTGTAAAGCTTGATACTAAACCACTACTGGTTCGTGTTGGGAAGTGTTAAAATGTGGTATTGCACTGAGATATGGGATCCACTGATTAATAATCATCATCAACAATCACAACTCTGGAGCGTATGAGGAATCTCAGAAGAAAAATCTCAGAAGAAAAATCAATAGCGGAATAAGGCTGTAGATAATGCAAGGTCGCCCCTCATTTCTGTTTGCAATTTTTTTAGAGCAACAGTCATTAACATTGCTGGCCATCTTCAAAACTAAAAGAAAATTACTTTTCTTTTAGAGGGAAGAGGGAAAAAGAGAAACAAATGACCTCTGCTCTGCTTATAGTGGTGGCAGTTCAATAATGGCAGGGTCTATGAACAACAGGTGATTGCAACAATCTCGCTTCTCTACCCATTTCTTCTCTCCTTTATCCTTTTTTTCACCACACAATACATACACAGTCATGTTTTTACCAGGTGGCAGTGTAAATGCAGAACAAAAATGGTTCTATCAGTGCACATACAATTTAAACCTCCATGGGCAGACGAGGTCCGGGCCTGAACAGAGAAATAGTAAATGAGTTAGCGGCAGCCATGAGCGATTGAAGTACTTTTAGAAGGATACCCATTAAAGACAGTCAACAAGAGAGATGACATGGCTGGATGAGATGGTGCACTGGCCTGTAAAAGCTGCCAGTAAGGGATGAGTAGCTACAGGGCATTTAAAGGGCTTTGAAGAAAAGCTCTCTGACTTTAATGCAATGAAAGATACCAGGGCAGAGAGAACATATGAAAATATGAAACATGTCCCTTTTTCAACCTTCACAGTTCTTTTTCAAGGTGAAGCCATACAGCTAACTGCTTATATAGACATTCATACATGTAATACCTCCCATGTGAGCTGAAATTCCTTTAACGAAAAATCACATTTATTTCAAAAGTTTAATCAAATATGTTGAGGCGTATTGTTTTGTATGGCATTGGTTTCCGCCTACAAAAGGATGAAATGTGAATATCTTGCATTATTCTCCAGTATAACCATGAATATGCTTATCATGTCACAGAGGATTCTTAAGTCAAATGTTTGTGTGTTAAATCTATTTTTCCATTTACATTTTTATTATCATTAAACCATGCCTGGCCTCCCAATGCCCTCTTACCTAACCATAACCTTTTGTTATAAATACAAGTATATTTTTCCTTAAATATTTAATTACAGAATAATCATTACAGTCATAAACAATAAAAACAACAGTTGTGTTGCTGTACATAAACACATTTCAGTATATGTGTTGTACCATCTTTTAAATACATTTATTTTTTTAATTATAATTTTTTCACCACTACACTTTTCCTGCTCCTTCTTGTAGGCAATTTTGTGAATTTAACAAAATTCCAGTGAATTGCCTTACTGTCAAATTACCTACATGTGCAAATAAGTAGAGAGGATTGTAATAGGCCATTGCCTAAATCAGCTCATTCAAACGATTACTAAGTCAACACAGAATCATCATAATCCCGAAAAGGCAAATAAACACATTTTACACCTTAATATAAATCACATATCAATCAAATTTTTACATCATTTACAATTTGAAAACAATTGTTAGTTGACCTGTAATGCTGCCTATGTGACACCATGCATTTCATCAAACAAGAATTTAGGTCTGTAGCCCAAAATGTTAAACTTAACTTAAAATGGCCACATGGGGAATTATTAGGAATTCAAGGGTCCCCTGTATATTACCTATAATGATACTGTCAAGTAAACATTTTACTCCCAAAGTTGATGTTAAAAAATAGGAAAAATGTGCAAACATAAGGATTTGAGTTTGTTAAGGGCCACATGATGGATAAATAACTGGTCTTACAATTTCCAAAAGTGCAGCTCACGTAGAATCTTGGAGAACCGGTGGTCAGTATCAAGTTGGCTGAAAAAAAGTGGTACACCAATGACAGAGTCATGGGCGGCCATGTGGGGAGTGGAAGCTGGTTGTTGCTCAAATTGCTGAAGAAATTACTGCTTGTTCTGATACAAATCATCACAGTTTCTCAGTGTAAAACTCTTTTTTATTGAACTCATTTCAATAAAAAAACTATGAGCTTGTCAGTTTTCAGTTAAACATTGACTAATCACTGTCAGTTATGGCTTATACATGTAACATTCATCATCTCTCAGGAACTCTTAAAATTTTAACTCTTACACTGTGAAACTGAAGGATCCAAAAAGGATCGATTCTCATCTTCCTACAATCATGTACCTACACTTTTCTCCACCCTCTTGCCATTAATTGAAAGTGCTTTAAGGTTACTCAATTGAAGGCAGCTAAAAACAGAGTTCATGTTCCACATAGTGAGGTTAAAGAACAACAAATGACCAGCTATTGAAACAATTGAAACCATTATGGAGACATTATGTGTGTACTAAGAAGTATACAATGAATGGTTAGAATCCAATAAAAATAATGGATAGACATGACAATATAACCCTATTTTTGTTTGATGTGTATTTTATACTTTAGGACTGATTGATTCTATTCTAACATCACACAATAAATGTATAAAATTGAGAAAGAGTGTTGTGATAGTATTCAGGAATATGTGAAACTATACATGTTGCAAAGTTCAAACCTTTTTGATACCGTATTTAATCTTGGATGAATCTGGGTGTAGGCCAGAAATTAAGTGTATGAGAATGATTAAACTGGCATAATTAAATGTGGGATAATAAGGGAAATGAAATTAGGGGAGAGCATTAATTGATACATTTATTAGATTCACAAGGCTAAGAGCCTACAGGACACAGTAGAAGGTCAGAATCAACCTGCATTGAATAATAATATTATTATTCAGTGGCTATCAGCCATGCAGCGCCTCAGGCACCCTTTCATCATAACTGGACGCAAACACACAAAACACACTCATTCACAGAGATTACATACACAAAGCCATATGCTGATTACTGAGCAATGGGTGGCCACTCCACCTAACTACAGTCCACACCCACTGTCTAATACACCTGAGAGAAGAATAGAAAATGCCACACAAAGCACCCCACTGTGCAACTGCTGTCACACTGAATGTCTAGCTTAAAGCACTGAGCAAAATATTTTGGTCTTTGGCGTACTATCCAGATTAAAGACAGTATTATTAAATTGGGAGTATTTAGATCAACAGACACTCATCTATGCTCACGCCATTCATGAATCTCAACGATGTGCCTGACCTTACGATTGAGGCAAACCAGATCTAAGGCCCACACCAAAGGGATTAAACCAATCAAAGTTGGTTTAAAATAGAATTGCACCACCTGATAATTTTCAGGTCAGGAAGACCATGCACTGTTTTTAATCTACAGCTTATTAAAAAGAAATAAAACAGTGGGAGCTTGTAAAGCCATAGAACATTAAGTAAGGCTGTAGCTATCGATTCATTTCTATTAAAGCAAGTAATCCAATATGAAAAAGTTTTGCTTTATAAAACGCAAAAATAAAAACATATAAGATAAAATGTGTCTTAAACAAACTGTGTAATTTAATTACATGCATACAGTAGTTTAAAGAAAGAAAATTGAAATACAAAACTTTTGCAAAGTAAAGGCATAAATGATAAACAATAATATATAAGGATTTTATTTAATTTGTGGAACAAACATTTTCAGAACATACAACTGTATTGTTTTGTTGGGAGGCTATGTAACAATTAGGAAGTTCTACAGCTGAGGTAGATTTAGCGTTTGTGTACAAGTTTGTTTGCCTAGGAATAGGGTGGATGCAATGAAGAAAAGTAATCATAACAAGGAGATACTCTGATAGTGTACTGGTGGATGTTGTACCGAGTTATGTAGTGCGTGCTATCAAATCTCTGCTGCGTCCTTAATGGCATACCTTTCATACCGAAGAGTACAAGGGAGCAGCGAGCGTGTAGTATGTAATTTCTGACACAACCCTCAGCTTCTTCACAACACCAGCTAAGATCACAAACTCATCCACACAAACCGTTGTGAGCTGTGTATAGTTGTACAAATTATAGGAGCCTTTGATGCAAAAAGTTTGCATTGATATTAAGTTACTCGAGGAATTGTGTTCATCCTACCATAAAGTATTTATAAGCATTTTTGCTTACCACTGCTGTGAAACGTAATTATGCAAGTTTCTGTAGCCTTTCTGCCAGCTCAAACCAACCTGGCCACTGTTTTAAACATTTTTGTTTACAGAACCACAACTATTGTGTGTACACACTATACAATCTAGAATCAGCAGTTTCACCTTAAAAACAATCCACCTGGCACCAGCCACCATGGCATGGTCAGATCTACTCACCAGACATGTTTATCCATCATATAGTTCATGGAAACAACCGTCCACAACATTCCAGTGTTATTTTCACACTGAGTAAAGGGATTTGACAGTGGGAGTATAAGACAGTCCTCTACCACAGGGAAAGGTCAGATGGAACAGACTTTTTTGATAGGACTTCAAAGCATGGCACAGAAATCTGCAATATGCCACAGTAAGCTGGGAGAAGAAGGAGGGGGTGTGATGGTAGGCTTAGCCTTATCTGGCCTCCGCCACTGCACAGCACCGGAGTAATCAAGCTTTCAGCTCCCTCAAGGCCTGACCGCTCTTATTGTATTCAGTCAGAGCTGGCCATGCCATGCACACACCACCACCACCACCACCGCAACCTGGCCAGATCAATAGACATGTCAACAGTAAGACACCTAATCTAATTCTATTACACTCACACACACACACACACACACACAAACACATATACACAAACACACAACTACCAAAGCTTTTATCTTAACTAAGATAAACTTTGTCCTGGCTGCTGGTGAACTATATTTTTAAAGAAATGTATAGATATACTCATGCAGAAATCATGTTTTTTTTTTATTAATCATGGGTTTACACAGCCTGCATGAGTGTGGCTAAAGGATCTTCAAAATAAATGTGTCCACAGCTAGTTTGAAATATTCTGTGGTTGTAAGAGAATACCAGTTACAGTCATTATTCTAATCGTTGTTTAAGGAAATATGGTAATACAAAATTCGGTAATAATTACAAGAGCACCTGGTAACAGTAATATGTTTGATTTTTTGACTTTTAAATGTAGTTTTCAGCTCAGGGTCTTTATATTGGGGTCGACAACAAAGTATAATCTATCATCACATCTAAAAATATGGGAATAGATGACAAGCTAACATTTAACCTTTTGCAGTATAAAGGACACAGATGAATATTTGAGCCACATATGTGCAGACCATGATGCAGACCAGATGAAAGAAAAAAGCATATATTTTTCAAGTTGCTCCTATTTGCTTTGACAAGTAAATATAGCATGAAATTAAAAATTATTCTAATAAATGAAGCCTGTTTAAACTTGATAAAGAAGAACACAGGAAAAGGGCATAGAGAAAATAAAATGGATATGTGCGTGAACGTGGCCAATCTTTTTTTCAGATTATAGGCTTAATTATGCTGGGTGTGTTATTACAGCTTTAAATGTTTCACTGAAATATGTGGACACAATTAGGACTCACAGAAAAAACAATATTGCCAAATGGATGTTTGAACAGGTGACGGTACTCCACAACTTGTCTTTAAATGGTTCCCTTCTATTGGATTTTGATGAAGGAAAACCAGTTTTTCGGTAATATTTGTTTAAATAGTTCAAAAATCATTTACTGTAAAGTAAATACTGATGTTAATTATGTGTTTACATGCTTTTTCTGAATAAAACAACTGACTTAAAATATTTAATCACTAAAAGTGTAAAAGTTTTGACTGAAATCCCCCTGAAGACAACTAGAGGACAAATAAACTTTTTTATTAGCTGTAACCGAGCTAGTCAGTGTTTATATTTGTATAGTGTTTATAGTCCATATTTTACAACAACTGGAGTAAATGAAGTTAAATTGCTTCAGTCATCACTGGTCAAAGGCAGGAATACACCCTGGAAAGTAACCAGAAGAAGATGCAGGGTAGGCCCACGAAATTCCTTCCAAACAGATACAATCCACCAACAATGCCACCATGTAGCAATATTTTTTTCCCACAAGGCATGATCCCTGTATATCACCTGGAATCCGAATGATTTACTTTTTTCACCTCAATTCTAGCCCCCATCACAACTTTTTTTCTTTTGAATGTGATGAATGCATGAAATATTGTATTCATGAATACTGGAGTTGAGAAGACAAAACATGAAATACATCTGGATCAAACCGTTCAAAATAAAATAAAAGTCAAAGTAAATTTAAGGAACACTACATATTTAATTTACTTGCATTTTCAATACAGCCCGACCTTTTTCTAATTGAAGTAATTGTAAAATATCATCTATTTATTTTTGTAAAGTAAAATTTTTAAATGTTGAATTTTGTATTACCAATATTTAACTTGATCTTTGATCTGTGACATGATGTAGAGACAGCTCTAGCCACCGTGCCATGCAGAATAAAAGAAAAAAACTCAGGTCTGACATCAGCTTTGCATTCAATCACATGCTTGATGTTGCTGTTCAATTCTTTTTCTCTTTGCCATTATATTGAAAACAAATTGAGTTTGCGTACTGGGACACTGAAGACTGCAGCCGTAAGAACTAACGGGGGGGAAAGCTTTAGATAAAGATCCTGCTTAAAGTAAACATTTATCGACAGCCAACATAATCTGAAAGCTGTCAGAAATATAATTTCCTAAATCCTGACACTGAGCTTTTAGCCGCAATGCAAAATGGGAAAAAGAAGCAGCTAGGTTAGATAAGCTATTCATGTAGGTAATGGAGAAGGAAGAAAAGCAGTATTGTAGACTGGAATATCAATGCTGGTACCAAATGGTACGTGATGAAACTACAGCTTTAATTTTCATCTCAAATCCATTTTGTTATACTGTTAATTAAATCATAGTTGCGAAAGTGATTTTATTATTATGTTATTAGTGTTTTAGTCACACCCACTACTGAGTAGAAAAAAAAGTATATGAAACCAATTATACTGTTCACACTGAACGTCATGGAAACAGTTTTGGAAAGTGCACAGAATAGGTCAATAAATGCAGAGTTTCAAAAGTTTGAAAATACTCTAATGGTCTGCAGAGCCCTGACCTTCACCCCACTGAACAACTTAGAGGTAGGCTGGATAGCTGACTGTAAGCCAGGCTGGTGGCTTCAGTTTTTACACCAGGCTGGAGTTAAAAACTGCAAAAATGCAACAGACTGCAGCAACAACAGACCTATTTTTAAAATCATTAGTGAGCTGCCAACCGTGAAGCTTGATTTAGGGCATGTCGGATTGTCTTTGCTATTGTAACGAAGGGAAAAATTAACCATCCTCAAAACTAGAAAACATGTGTACTAAAGTCTTAATTTTTTGTGGGTGTGTTTTAAGCGTAAAGTTCAATAAACCAATCAGCGTGTCACTCGCCATTCTCATTCGTAAAGCCTGGTACAGTACGACTTTGGCGGATTGCTATTTCAAGGGTGCAGCAACCTCTATGTACATTACCACTTGTTATGTACACGCAGCAGTGCACAACCCCATAACACATGCCAGTTGGCAGAAACACAAACTTTTACATCAACAGTAAACAGAATACAAAAACAATTACATTATTCTATATCAACACAAAATATAGATAATTGCCATGTCATGTTGGGCACGTGCCTGTGTTGACAATTAACTACTAAGATAGCAATGAACATCTGACTGATGATGTCTGCCTAGTGGCGCACCTGTCTTCCATGGCAAAGAAAGCAATATGCCAGAAATGTACCTGGACACACCTCAATCACAGGTTCAAATCATGCCCTGCAGTAATGAATTCTAGTGAATCGTTTGAGTAATTACTCCTGTCCTGTTGTTAATGTAACTAAAACAGGAAACAATTCTCACTGGTCTATATTTTACTGAAAAAATTCTAAATGATATGCCTGACAAAATGTTAAAACATTGTTATTCCAGTGTAATTAAAGTTGTAGCCCAATAAATAATCAAATATACCTGTTCATATTGCGTTTGAAAAAAATGAACTTTTCTCAAAATGGGGTTTGCATACAACAGTCAATAGTTTAATTTGTGTCTGCTCTGTATCAATAATAAATTGAAATAATATCTCGGCATCTGTAATCTATAGACTGGGTAAGACTGATCAGGGCAGGAATGCTTTTATGAGACAGTGTTCTCAGATGTGCCTGTTTATATAAGATCAGCCATGATATATTGAACAGGGTAACTGACACCACTCAGCTCTGTTTATTAGTTCTGTGACCACCGATCTATACACGTCTACAAGCCCCAGTCCCCGCTGATTAAACATACTTACACTCCTATACAGACTGGAATAAAGCAAAACACGTTAGTTCATTCTTTATTGTAGACAACAGATGTGTCATAACAAAATGAAATCAATTCTTATAAATTAAATTTTTTGCACTGTCTAAAAACTACAACCATCACAATTTAATGTTCTTTTCTGGTCACAATTTTATTACACTGAATGTAACAATGAGCCATAAAATTAAAAGCTAATTTGTGTCGAGCTGCTCACACAGCTCTGACACACTGGTATTGATTCTACAAGGCCATTGAATAAATACTGTGGTTGTTGGCATCGAGATGTAAAAAGCAGATCCTGTGGGTTGTGAGGTAGGGCCGTTAAAAATAACTTTTTGTAGTTTATGCCACATAAAAGCTCAAATGAATTTATATCTAAGAAATCAAGACACCAAATTAGAATTTATGTTTCTCAATCTACTCCTGAACAATATTTATAAGGTGTGTTAAGGGCAGAATGGGTGAACGCTTATTTTTCTTTTTTTATATAAGGTTAGGTTTTAGGTTTCATATTACCTATAAGTTCTATTTAACAGTATGGTTACATTCAGGACAGGACAGATATTTGCTAGGTAAGATAAATAATTTTATGGAAGTAAACTGGAGTTAACACTGGGAGAACATGCAAGCTCGTCAGAGAAAGTACCTGGACAGTACCACCTGGGAATCAAATCTTTCTCACTGTAAGTGACAATTTCATACACTGAGTTACCGGGATGCTTCTCTTAGACTACTTTGGCATGTACAAACCAGTGGATGTCTGGCAAAACCTGACAACACCTTTTTGCAGGTGGTTTGACCAAGTCATCCAACAATCAATGTTAAAGACACTCAGCTCACTTATATATTTTAGCACTGGCCTGCTGCCAGACCTAGACAGGTGCCAGTAACAAGGTAGTTATTATTCCCTTCACCTTTAATTGTTGTTACTGACTGTTGTTTTACAAAGAATGAAATTAAATATAATTATGCATGTAAAAATGAAAGTATTCATATCGCATCCATAAATCCTAACTGTCATGGTTCTGATTTTTCTTTAGCAGAGCAGTTGTAGCCTAGAGATTAAGATACTGGACTAGTAATCGAAAGCTCAATGGTTCAGGACCCCCCACTGACAGGTTGCTGTTGTTGGGGACTTGAACAACGCCCTTAACCATCAATTGCTCAGACTGTATACTGTCCCACTGTTAGTTGCTTTAGATAAAGGCATCTGTTGAATGCCAAAAATGTAAATGTAAATAACACAGCACTAGTGTCAGGGTTGATGTGCATCCCTTTGCTTCACTTCCAGCTACTACAAGCCTACTTGAATAACAATAGATTATTCCACTCTGGCTCATTTCACAAAGAGGGAGTTGAGAGTGCAGCACATCCGGTGTCCCGTGAGACAGAATCTCTGTGTGTTCGGCTAACACAGACTGAGCCCACCTCATTAATCTACACCATCGGTGCATCCACCCTGTGCACTCTCAAATCAAACCCTTGCGTATGAAAAGCAGAAAGAAAAGAGCAAGTCTAAGACAACTCAGGTCGAGGATGATGAAAGAAGTTCAGAGTGGAAGAGGCATTGGGGGCGGTGGAGCTATTGACGGCACACACCAGATTAACAGCTGGATCCTCAGATGCTCATGAATAGACACTTGGCTTAAAGTCAGAGAAACATGTTGGAATGCAGGAGGGAAGAGGGATAAATATTTATGAACGGCACACTTTAAAGTCTCAGTACTCAGCTGGAGAAAGTCAGAGATTAACATTGGTTCTTATTAAGAAATAAAGCCTAAGAGTATGTGGAGTTGTAAGGATTAATCAATCCAGAATTTCCCTCAGGGATCAATAAAGTATCTATCTATCTATCATGTGCAGTGTGATGCAGTTCTGATGTAAACCCTAGAGAGTAGTTATGCATTAAGAACAGTTATCATCTGATCAACTAAAACTTGCCAAAACATAATATATTTTTGTAGTTCATGTAATCAAATGGAACATCTGCAAAAATTATTATCCAAAAAAGAAGTTTAGAGTGGGTGTAAAGACTTGATTCCAAACAAAATCTACCTCTGTCATTTTGTGGTCGTCACATGAAAACAATGTATGTAAATAATTGTCATGCCGATCTTGCAATTCTCCACGTGTGAGTTTCCTCCAGGAACGCCAATTTTCTACCACAGTCCAAACACATGCAGCCAGATTAATTAGAGAACCTGAATTGTCATGTAGCTACCTAGCCACTTGGATGCTTAAACTAGTGCATTATTGCAGTGCCAGTCCCAAGCCCAGATAAATATGGAGGGTTGCGTCAGGAAGGACATCCGACATAAAACCAAATCAATAATGCAGATCAAAAATGCAGTACCATATGCTTTATTCACCACATGTTTTCGAAAACCATCTGTGCTGTAGACAACGCAGAATCAAATTCTATGCACATTATAAAAAATGAAATAAAAATGTTTCTGATTTGAAGTATTATGTCAACTATCACAGAAAATATTAAATTGTTGAATTTGAATAATTCCACTCCATTGGAAAAAAAGATTATATTTACTGTCTTGATCAAGGGCAATTCAGTCATGACCTGTCGGCTGTGGGAATCGAACCGGCAACCTTCTGATCACAAGCTAAGTTCTTTAACCACCACCACGAGGCCATGGTTGCCTCAATAAGATTAGTATATTAGAGTATTGTATAAAAACTGCTGCAGAACACTGAGAAGGTGCTGATTGCTATGGTTCCGCCTCCCCTAGAGTGATGTTTACATGTAATTGGTCAGATTTCCTGTCAGTTTGATAAAAGATGAAAAACACCCTCATGATCTCTTCAGAAGGGGAATGTAACCACATACAACAGGAGCAAGTATGATCCATTCCAATTGGAAGTTCTGATTGGTTACTATCGAACAAAAAAGTAACAAAGAAAACGAAAGAAATGCTTTAAGCTGGTGGTGGTTTAAATTGAATTATTTTATTTGCATTTATTGCACACACTCACACACACACTTTATCCCTGGGTTCTGATTCCCAAAATCTTTTTGGTCAGTGGACAGAATTCAGTTAAGAAAGAAATGAAGGGCAGCAACACAGTTTGAAACTTTGTCTCACAGTATTCACTGCAAAAACCCAGGGAAAGCAAGAACACATGAGAAACATTCATTTGGTGACATTTGTAATTTTATATTCCCACAAGTTAGTGTTATTTGGGTATTGTGGCCACCCTCCACTATAAAATCTTAGGCTACATTCTTCCCACACTGGTCAAACAGAACTGCCTTTGTGCAGGGTAGGCCAAGAGAAGCCGACGGGCATCAAAAGCTCATCATGACCCTGATTGCCCCCCACGCCCCCAAAAAACTGTCCAGCAGGGTACAAAGCTAGTCTTTCAATGTTTTCAACCCATCAGTCCACTACCTCGTAACTCGTAAGAATTCCAGTGTGATTTTTAAAAACAAGTACAATCACATTTTTTTCTAAAAGTAAAACTAAGATACCATAAGATATGATAGTTATTTCCTAGGTTTGTCAATTTATTACAATTTTTTAAAGTATTTAATCGCACAATTTGCTTATATTAAATAAATAGATTATCCTCTGGTTGCTGGGATGGACAAGAATTTGGGAACAATGGATGACAGCCTTACTTTGGCTTCTTAATATTTAGTTAGTAAAATACTAATTTTGCTGGTAACATGGACACATCTAGAAAAACCTGAACCATATGAGATGCTAACAAATTTCAAATAAAAACACAGAAGTACATAATTATTTGCAAAACCCTGAATCACTTTTTTGAATCACAGTTTGTGATGTGTCAGCTATGTATTGAATGTTAAAAAGTAGAAACATTTCCCTTATGCTTGAGGCAAGAAGCATAGAGATTTGCTGTGTGTGGTAGTATGTAGTATACCTGAAATGGGACTGCAACATCAGCGCCATCATCAAGAGAGCTCAGCAGAGGCTGTACTTTCTGCGACAGTTGAGGAAGTTCAACCTGCCCCAGGAACTGATGGTGCAGTTCTACAGTGCCACCATAGAATCTGTCCTCACCGCATCCATCACAGTGTGGGGCAGCTCAGCCACCAAACATGACACCCACAGACTGC
>JAYDZF010000026.1:16863688-16874733 GCA_034509105.1 Microcambeva barbata | reverse complement strand
CAAGACCAGGGTTGGGAAACACTTGACTACACACACCTGCCCAAACTGTAGCACCCCCACCAAAGTCCAACAGTGCTCTCCTTGATGTCTCCAACATCATCAACTTTAATCAGTGAACAGCACAAACAGGCGCAAAATAAATCTCCAAGCTCATGGTTTACATTTCTGAACAATTCCCTTGAATCTAAAGGGACCAACAGTATGAAACAACATCCCACACACAATGTCTGAAGTCAAGTTTTAAACCATGATGTTTTAATGTTTTT
Organism: Microcambeva barbata; assembly: GCA_034509105.1. Taxonomy (NCBI): domain Eukaryota; kingdom Metazoa; phylum Chordata; class Actinopteri; order Siluriformes; family Trichomycteridae; genus Microcambeva; species Microcambeva barbata. The sequence continues at coordinate 16,874,467 of JAYDZF010000026.1, read as the reverse complement.
GAAGAATACACACTACTAGTTTTCTCACCACACTGCCATTGTGGTGTGTGTGTGATGTAAGTTTCTCCATTCTGTTGTGTACTTAGAAATGCAAGTCAGTGAAACACTTATCCAGAGCCAGCACCAGCCCCTATATCCCGCTCCCCCCAAACACAGACACGGGCAACACTGACAGAACACATCAACACACTACTAATCCCTACTTAGACCTGTCTAAACAACACACACCACAGGGGGACAACACACAGAGCCAGTGTTTCCCAGAGTCCCTTAGTTACACCCTATGCCTCAAACCATCTACCCCCCACACACATGCTCAACTTATAATTATATAACAAGTAATTAATGTGTTTTGCAATATAAAACATATCAAAGGCTCATTCAGCATGTGTGCTTCAGCTTAAAGGCAAACACAAAGTGCATTATTAATAAACACATCAGCATCAAATCCATGTTTATGAGTATGACTATTCAACACTACACAACCATAATTAATAACACTCCCTTTAGCAAATATCACATACTATTTCGGACCAGTTATGAATTTTTCTTTTTAGCCTTTGGGACATCTTACTTGGTCGGAATGTCCAAAATCTAACCACAGTTTAGGCCTCCTCCGGCTTCACTTAGCGTATGCTTAAGAATAAGATGGCAATGTCCCCAAAAAACTTTTTGTGGCATTTCCCCCCATATTGTCAAATTACCCTCACTGCATTAAACTTATCCTCTACCGATACTACCTTTCACTGCTGATTGTGAAGACCTAATAAACCTGTGTGGAGTACTGAATTCTCACCTGCACAAGGTGAGTTCATATGCATATACACTTTTGTGTATAAATGCCATACCCTGCGCCATCAGCGGTTGTAAGGAATGAGTAACTGGTGTCACAACTGAGGTCATAAAGCATCAGTTTTGAGGAACTTTGTTCCAGCTCTTAGCCTGTATGGACAACAGCCAGACATGGTTCGAATGGCAGAGATGGGATTTTAAATGCATGTTCAAAAATCTCAGCTCATGTGTGCTAGCGTGTTTTACTAATGAAAACCCGAGCACTTCAAAAAGCCTGGTTATTTATACTACATAAACCTTAGCATCAAAAAATCAGTTTATCAGACTATAGGCTTGCTAATAAACAAACCACACTTAGTTATTATATGACACTTGTGTATGAGAGTGCTTGAAGGTGAAACTAATAGTGTTTATTCTGGCTGTCACATCATATACTAGCCGTCCGCGTCATGTCATTAACTCTGCTTAGCAGTCAAGGCCATGTCATGACAATAATTGAAATAAATTTGATTGACATCTCACCTAATAAGGTTGAGCACAGATATTAGCAATAATATGAGCATGGTCAACAAGCCATGTGTGCAACAGAGAAAATATAACCTGTACCTGCAATCCTGAAATCACAAAAATAATATAAATTCCTGAACAAAATCTTGAGACAATCTTAAGATGTTGCATTTTGCACTACTGGATTTTAAGACAGTTCTAAGAGCTGCACAATGCTAAAAAAGAAATGGGTGCAAGAGGCAAAATATTTTATATTTATAAAAACAACTATTTAACAGAAATATGATGTTCATCATCTGATCCAAAGTTTAAGACCATAGCTCAAAAAATTTTGAAGATCAGGGGAACACGCAGGAGGGTCCAAAAGAGTGACATTATTCTTCTGGAAGATTTTTTTGTCAGGTGGGCATTGTGAACTGCAGCATTGTTGAAAAGCCCAGTCATTACAACACAGACAAAGGTCCTCAGTCCATGGAGATGCCCATATCTACACAAACCATTCACCAAATTATCAAATACCATCTCAAATCTATTAATGGATATAACCTGACACAGATAACATGCTTTCATATCACCATTTCCACCCTGCCATATCAACCTATCAGATACTCCTTCATGCTCTCTAACCATGATCAGCAAGCTAGTGCACATCAAACAATATCAATAACAGCTGTAATTGCATTTGCACGAGAGGACTTGTCTAAATGTGCATCTGACAAGCATGAGGACATAAAAGAAGACAGCAGAGATACACCTACAGGCTAATTAGCTCTGATTCATAAAGTGACAGCACTGCAGAGCTGTAACCAATTCCTGAACCAATAATCTAGCTCCAGATGAGACCAGCTTCTGATATACAGACATGTACACATTCAACTAACTCTCTCCAGTCCTTACAAAAACTATATGAGTCTGTAAATTTAATCCTGACATTCATGGTGAAGTGACTGAGGAAATACAATTGGAAACAAAAAAAGGGACAATGTTTCAGAGACAAACATTCCCCAACTCTTAGAAATTAAAAACTGCAAAACAAAGTTCGATGGACTGGTGTTCATTGAAAGCTGGTATAGGCTCCTACACCCATCATGAGCCTTATTTATTAAGAAAGTAAAGTTAACAGAAGGATTTTGCTTATTGTAGTTTAATGTTTTGGCTTCCATTTAAGGGGATTAAAGATCAATGGTAATGACTTGCCTTCAGAACACAGTACTGTGTAGAGCATACAAACATATAAACTACATGATTCCTAAATGGTAACATTTACAAAGGTTTTACAAAAGCTTCTACATTAGCATAATGGACTGCTCAGTAGTCCCACACATTCATTTCAGTCATCTGCTTAGATTTCAAGGCTGTGACTCTTTTGTTCACCCGCATTATAAGTGGCATGTCAGATTAGATAATGGAGGCTGTTTGTCCTGTGTAGCATGTTTTTTAAGTTGTACCACACAACATCATGCCTTGAAAAGAAGTGGTTCAGAGTCAGGACAAATGCAAAAAGAATTGCATCAATTTTGTTTTTGTCATGGGATATAATATAAGGCACCATGTGACCGAAACAAATTCATAATGCTTGAATTATTCATCAAACAAAGCAACACAGATATCAGCCTAGTATGGGTCTAAACAAGTAATGATAGTCTATACTTGGAAGAATAAATCTATAATGAGAAGAGTTTAAATAAATACAAGAGACATAATAGATGGATGAGTAGAACAAAGGGAGGTGGGAAGAAAGGAGGGAAAGAAGCAAGGATGAAAAAGTATATGATTTCATCTGTATTAACATCCCCAGAATATTCAAAACAAATGAAATCACATGGGACAGGAGGTCCATTACCTGAAGATTTTTTTTATTTATTCATTTATCTATTTATTATTAAAAATATAAATTAAAAAAAGAATTAACAGGTGTGTATGTGTGTATGAGAGAGAGATGGGAGGACAGCTATTACTCATTTTGCAGGTGTGCTATAGACATGTAAAGACAATATTAATGGTGCACCCATGTACTCCACTTTTAAACACTATACTAAAACATCTCAGATTTATGACAGCTGATGACAAGAGAAGCTATTAATCTGAACATGCACCCCAGCCCTGTCATTAAAGCCACCGAAACACAGCAGTCTTCCCCAGATTCAACATTTTATACATTACCATGCACACACAATATGATGAGTAAAACTGGCTGGAATTAGTAGAGTCCTATAGCATATGCTTTTGTTACTGACCTGGAACAGAGCTTCTAGTGCCTCTAGTGGTGTGATAAAGTAAATGCACCCTAAAACACATTATGTAGGCCTTTCAATTTCAGCCCTTGGTACACTTTTTGATTCAGAGAGACTAATAATATAAACCAGATAGGATGATAAGGACATTACTCAAAGCAGTGGAACCTTGGTGAGGGTTAAGTATTTAACCCTTAGGATGATTGAACGGCAGTTTTTTAAAGGGATGAGTGTGTTTCAGATTCACTGTAGGTGTATGAGAACTTCATGCAGTCCCATACACAAAATAAGACTAGAAATCTAGAAAGAACAGTGCAGGAATTTGATCCAGTGCAAAGTTTGTTTGTTTTTTCCAGTAGTTGGCTCTTCTTGGTATAAACAGGTCAATACAGACCGGCACCTCTAGTAAGATCAGATACGTTGAGAGCAGATGAATATGTTCACAATCTTTAACCACTTTTTGATATTAGTTGTTTTATAAAGTAAATTGAACATAAATAATATTGGTCTTGTGTGTTTGTCCATGTGTTAATGGTTTTTTTTTACTTTGAAAACCCCTGCTCTAGATTATTACTATTTTTCAAATAAAAAAATTTCCAGGGTCACAGTGTGTCCAGGTTTCCCAGAACACAAATCACAGACACACCCCAGACAGGAACCTAATCCATCATGGGGCTTTGAGAACGTAAACAGACATAGTTAATCATGTCTGTCTGTATACAACCGCTGGGCATTAGAACTATAGACACCAGCAGATGTGGGCATGTAAATGTATTACTCTACCCAATTCTTTTGCAGTATGAACCATTATTCGATGTAAAAATGTGTGAGTAAATTCTGAGTGACCTAAATTGTATCCAGAAAATGAGGGTGCAAGGTGAAAACAAGAAAAAAAATTATATATGCAAACTTGCAAACACTCACATGGAAAGTTAATAAAAAAAGTTTGTGTTTCTTTTGCTACTTTAAATACATTTCTTATTTTTAGAAAGTCATCAGTGCTTCAAACTAATTTCTTTGTGTTCTTTTACCTTTTACTGTACTGGGATGTTTCCGACAGTTTACCTAAGTTCAGTGAAAACCCAGTGATAAATACCAAGATTTGCATACACACAAAAAACAATTTTGGACAAAAAGAAACTGCACAGAAAAAAATGAAAGAAATAAACAAGTGTATAACTTACCAGTGCGCTTTGCTGAGTAAATTTAAATGATGACATATCCTGACATGTTTTGATATACAAACAACAATATAGGATTTACATATAAGCAATTATAGTACCAGATATAAAGCGTATGAGTGTGCAAAATTGTGCATGCAACAAATAATGAATAACACATAAAAAAGCCAGCATTCTGTTTCTAGCAAGCTGCTGCATTGCAGTATTATGAAAAGTTTTGAAAATTTTGTAAAACATGTGGACTCAATGCACTTTTTTTTATTATTATTTCAATGCACTTTTTATAATGATATTTGTATTTAATTGTTTTAGTGCACTTATTGTGGTGGAGTATAAACAGGTGCCAGTGTATTTGAGAGTATGAGAATAATAAAACAGGGCCAGTTTAAGTACTTGCTGTTTAGGGATGGATTCACATTAGCTTAAATATCACACTAATTTCTGTTACACGTTAGAGAAAAGGGTGAATTTTGAGCTGTTCAGCTTAGCTTCAGCTTAACTATCAGACTCTCCAAGACCTGGACTACAGTTGTGCATTTATGAAATAACAATGAGGTTCAACAAAAAGGAATTGTAAATTAAGTAAATAAAATAAGTTTGAGTAAAACTGGCCTTTATGCTTGTCCCCACCAGGCACAGTAACCTCCATGTTAATGAATTCCGCTGATCCCTAACATGTCAGCAGTTTGCTTATCCCTTTTTGGACCACCCTTTGCTGATACAAATGCCAGTAAATACCTATTGTTTCAGAATAACTTTAAATCAGTCGTTTGGCCCTAATGATTTATTAGTTTGACCCTTACAAATGACTGTGCCTTGTCATATCAGCTCTATTCCAACCTCACATATAATGAGAATCTACCATCAGTCCAACAGTCATAATACAACTTATTGAATGATTGTTAATTAATGTGCCTAGGTGAAGCAGTTGGATTTTCCATTGCACACTGATGTGTGTCTTCCACCCAAGCCACTAGGACGCACAAACTGGAGCATTGTAGTGCTGGTCTCATGAGGTTGGTGACACCTAAGAAGAAATATCCAATAACATATCACACAAAAGCAGTATTTAAATCTCACCGTGGCTTCCTGAACATTTCTCTGTTATGCTTAGCTTGAACACTTTCAAAACTGACCAGTGAGCAGTCTTCTCAACCAGCTTAACCCACATGATTTTTAAGTGCCACCTGAATGAACACTGATGTAGCCAGCTCATCTACAATGCTTACATTAAAAATGTACATTTCTCTCAAAGTACAAACATAAACAAGCACTAAAGACAGATGAACGTTTAAAGCTGCTATAATTTGGGCAACATTAGACATTGTCCTCCAAAAGTCCAGCAGGGCTATACTGTCATTAACAAAGAATGAATACATTATTTAGATATGCTTATTAATGATGATTTGCTGCTGTTTGAGCACAACAATTCGATTGGAATGGCTCTCGTAGAGTTATGAAAAGATACATACAGTACATATATTCTACTCATATAAGCCCACGAGAATCTTTGTGACACGGTAAGGATGACACAAAACAAAGATTACATCACAATCCCATTAAGGAAGTCAATAGAAGGGCGTCTATCATTCTGGCTCGAACTGCTAACACAATATTTTACTAGCAATCAGGAATCATTAAGCCAAACAGAAGATTGGCTTCTGGATTTTATTAGGCTTTTTGGTGAAATCCCAAATGGCACAGGGCATACTGATCACCTCTTCTGTTTCAGCGTAGTTGCCATAAATGATAACAGCAGTACCAGTAAACGCACTTGTTTCCTCCACACTAATGAACCATGCACAGTAAACAGAGAATGACAATTTTACTGGATAGCTGAAGCAGGAAAAATGGGCAATGTGAGTATTTGAGCAAGGCTGACGAGGGCTATATTGTGATGGCTAAATGACAGGGTTAGAGCATCTCCAAAACTTCAGCTCTAGTGAGGTGTACATGGTTTACAGTAGACAGTATCTATCAAAAGTGGTCCAAGGTAGGAACAGTAGTAAACCAGTGACAGACCTGGGGGTGGCTCATTGATGCTTGTTGGGAGTGAAGACTGGCCTGTGTTATCAGACCCAACAGTCGAGCTACTGTAGCTTAAATTGATTAAGTTAATGCTGGTTCTTATGAAAAGGTGCCAGAATACACAGTGCAGAACCCCAGCACCCAGACCACGTGGTCACATAATGGCCTTCTGCACATGCTCAGATCAAATGCTGCCTTTAACAGCATTTACCACAGACACCTGAAGAATGACAACCACATAAATGACAGTAAAAGCATTCCTTTACCGGTCCATCTGTGAGACAGATCTGACTGGATTAACAGAGCAACGTGTGTTGTTACATGGACTGAATTAGCACGGCAGGCCTCCTACCTGCTTCTCTGTCCACACCTTGTCAACACCACTCACTTCCCAAACCCCTGATTTAGAGTGAGCTGAGACCGTGTTGAGCCAGATGGAAGCAAAAAAAGACACCATACGGTCTGGCTGCAAAATCAGGCCAATATTAGAACTTCTCAAAGGACTTCAGAGTGGTGACTTGTCAGCAGGAAATAGCCAGGTCACAGACATACTAGAGAGCATGCTGTTTGAGGGATATGAATGGCATTCTTTAACCCCTGTTGATACAGACCATAGCATTTAGCATTATAATTCTAGGTAGTATGCAGAAGTTTAAAAAATATACAATATAAATGTTATTACACATTCACCCTTAGCTTAGAGACTGTTCATTGATGGGTTACTGGAAGAAGTCATCTATTAGGGGGATAGTGGTTACAATTAATGCTGAAATTCAAACATCAACCCATAGATAAAAGGGTATTGCCTCTTATTTACTACAGGCCTGATTTGTTCTTATAGCAGAGAATAACTGGTCCTAATGAGCACCCACTTAGACCCATTATGGCAAAAACACTTCTTGGCATAACAACCGCAGACAGAAATTACTTCAGTTCTAAATAAATTAAATGGTTGGTCAACAAACTGAGAAAAGCTATCACAAGAATTAAAATTGTATTGTATCAGGATGCTTTATACAACACAATAAAGAACTGATCATCACTGCAAATGTTCTATGTAGGGATGTAATGATACACTCGATCTATCAATACACTACGATGCATTACGATTTAAGATACATGATACAAAATGTTTCCAGATTTTTAAAAACAAAACAAAATTGAACACTACATCATGACTACAATGTATGAATATTATAAAAAAAGAAATGGTTCTCACACAGACAAACTAAGGCTTGGAAGGTACAAACTTGCAAGGTACATGTATTTTATTTTTTATTTTTCAAGGTTAGATGAATACCACCAATGCCACCAATGTTTAAAAGTAATCATTTTATATTCTCAACCAGTTTGAATCGTACAAGTCATGAATCAATAATTTGACACATCGTTACATTCTTAATACTTAATCAACCTAAACGCTATCACATCACCTCATTACTGGTTTCTCTTTACTGGCTTCCCGGAGCTCCATGCATTCAGTTTGAAACAATTATGCTCAGATACAAAGCCAAAACTTGATAGCCCCAAGCTCACTTTGATGTCTAATAAAGCTCTGGTAAGGCAACCCACAACATCCACTAGTCCGAGTCCAAGCCACTAGTCCCGCACTTGATCTTCCACTTGGACCTCAAGAAAGACGATCACCAAGACTCTCTTCTGTACTTCACCAAAGTGATTAAAAATTGAATTAAATTCAAACATTTTCTTGTACCTCTAATTACCTGATAAAAATTAAAAAGCAATAACAACATTCTGATTGGTGGACATGTACTCTTTTATTATAAACAGATCAACTTAAAAATAAATTTTACAGACTAGTGAAGTATTACCATTCTGAAACTATTCACAATAAGCAGATGATCTTTTGACCTAAAACTACATAAAAACTCACTTGTCTGAGACAACACCCCAAAAGTCTGGAAATGTGTGCTCATTCAGTCAGTCAAAAGCACATTTGTCTGGCTAGGCACTAATGAGAGTAAAGAAAACCTCAACTGATGTCCCAGGTCATTTCAAAGCTATTTCATTCCAAGATTTGGGCACAGGGACACAGTCATTTGAAAGTATATGATTATTATTACACATATCATATAGTTTAGTACACAAGCAGAGTTAGAAGGATAGTTATAGGTCACCGCAACATCCAAACATGAGTCAAAAGCAAGCATGGCTGAAGCTAATCTGTTTCAAAACAAACAAATATGAAACATGAAAGAGAAAAATATCCAGGTATGGACTGCCATCCTTCATCAGCTCTGTTTCCAATTGTAATTTCCCCCATATGTGAGAAGTAATGCAGTAGGTGTAAGGTATAAGATGAAGGAGGAGAGGTTATGAGTTCTGTGATCAAGCTACTGAATTGGGTTATCCATCATTTGAAAACTGTATCTTCTATCTTATAAGTACAGTAGCTGAGAAAAATAGAAATACCTAACAGTGACCCAGAAAAAAACTATTCCACCAATATCTACTAAGCTCCTCTTGGGTAATGACAGCAGCACCCACACATGCAGACTGCTGCTTTTCATCATCTGTAATTAAATAAACTAAATATATGTCATTTCTATATGGATATGGACACCATGAAATGAAGCCAATTTTTCATGTGTACATAAATGGAACCAAGAAAATTAGTAATGTTAATAATAATAATAATAATAATAAGAAGAAGAAGAAGAAGAAGAAGAAGAAGAAGAAAACTAGACAGTAGTTCATAATAAATTATTATTATTATTATTATAAATGCTTATACCTACTTTAAATGTAGATTGGGTGGGCTCAAAAACCTACATAAACACACTTTACATCATCCTCAGCGAACACATGAAAAATGTCACGATAGGATGGCTTAAACTTTAAATGTGTACAGGTGCATTTATTTGACAATTCAGGCTTGTAAATGAGAATTTAATCGACTTCGGCAGGAGATATAAGCATGCTAGCAGGTTGTGCCACCTCATCCCATTGGTTTAAATGACATGATGTTAACTGTGTTAGCTTAGTAATCGAGGCCCATTATAATATATATATGACGAAGTCATTTGTTGTCTTCTCAAAGTAGCTGTTATTATAGATGAAAATTTTCATTTTAATTTGTTTGAAAGGCCCATCAATCTGTGGTCAGATGTTCAAATCCATTGGGTCGTATAGTGTGCACATGATTAATAAAATTACAACAAAGTGATGCACGAAAAAAGAACTTGTCTGGCATCAATTTGGATTTAAGTACAACTTGCCCTCTTTAATCTTCCCACTACAAGTTCATTTAGCAAACTTCCAAGATCATGAGTGTGTGTGTGTGTGTGTGTGTGTGTGTGTGTGTGTGTGTGTGTGTGTGTGTGTGAATTTAAAACCTTACTGCAGCTTTTGGGCTGTTTGCTTTTCTAAATGCATGTAATGGTAAGAACGTAGGATATATTGCTTGCAGTGTGCTTCATCTCCTCATACACATCCCAGAGGGCCTCCTTCCAAGCAGTGAAAAAAAATGAACACAGGCGCACCAGATAATTTACTGACTTTTGCCTCCCAGATACTACTTATATCAGCACAAAACAGAGAACGATAAGCCTTTACATAGGGTTTCATCCTACTGCTGAAAACCATCACAAAGAGCAGTCAAATGAATCTAAAATGAGTGTCACAAAAAAAGCCATGGCCTCATTTGTGGAATGTAAGCATAGACGAGCTAAAAGTCATACAATGTTGTATTCTTCAAAATAGTAGAAAATAAACTGATCTGCACTGTATCGTGTGTAACCCCCCGGGACATTGCCAGCAATAACTGTACTATTCTTGGAAGGTTCTGCACAAGATGGTGTGTGATGATGAGAATATATGCCCATTGAGTCAAGAATGTTATAGGAGATGACCTGATACGCAGTTGACATTTCAATTCATCCCAAAGGCATTGAATTGGTTTGAGATCAGGATTCGGGACAGTGCGACTACTGAAGTTCCTGGACGGTGGTAGCCTAGTGGGTAGAGCTTTGGACTATCAACCGGAGATTGGCGGTTCAAATCCCGGCTCTGCTAGG
>JAYDZF010000026.1:16830408-16844340 GCA_034509105.1 Microcambeva barbata | reverse complement strand
TACCAGAAGTTATCTGTGCATTGAGACCTAAAATACAACAAGTAGAAGAATACTTACAACTCAACACAGTTTACACAGCACTAAACCTGCTGAAAAAAAACTTAACTAGAAATAAACTACAACGAACAATAAAATAAGTGAAAATTTGTTAAGAAGAGTGTTAGTGAATAACGTGACATGAAGTGTAGTTTATGCGTTATTAATAAAATATGTTTTTCTCTCTTCTTGTAAATGAGACACTTCAAAAAAGCTGTTTGCCTTGCCTGTCCACAAAAATACATAAAGTAATAAACAAAGAAACTACATACATGTATTTGTACTGTACATTTTATCAAAGCAAACTCTGCTCAGTGTTACAATACATTTGTTCCAAGTAAAGGATGCTTGGGTGGTAAAGCAGTAAAAGATGGTCCACCTCTGGGATCCAGGGTTCAAATACATCGGTGTCGACACTTACATACAGACATGACTGCCAGACAGGATGGCAGAGATAATGCAGGATTAGCATCTTCTCATTGGTTTAATTGGTCTGCGTGCAGTGAAAGCAAAGTTGATCTGTGTACAAAGTTACCAAGTGTATTTTTTCACAAAAAATATTTCACCCAAGATTTCTCCACTTAGTATTGCTATAGACACTCATAACCTATCACATTATATTTTCTCCCCTACACGTCATTTCCAAATAAAACAGTTCACTTACCATGTGACCATGGCAAAACACAATTTTTAATGGAAGAACAAAACCCATCTAGTTTGCCTGAACACTTAAAATCATAAAATAAAAGCGTTCTCTCAGAAAGCTTTAAACCACAAATCTGCTTCTACCAAAAACATTAAAGAAGGATAAAGCAATGCAAATCAAATGTGTGGGATTTACAAACAGGATAAATATCAAGGTCAGTGTACATACTGGAGATGCAGTGACCCTAGCCATCACAATTTGACCCTTGTAAAATTCATTAAAATCTTTATTATTGTCTATTTCCCCAGCTTCTAATATCAACTTTAAGGATAAAAGGTTCACTTGCAGCCTAACATATTCCACCCACTAACATGGGCTGCCACAGCTCAGCTGTTGGAGGTCATAATGTTATGCCTAGCCAGTGTACATATGTTTGATCATAGCGCTAAACAATATCAATTACCATAATTCTTATACTGAGGACATCTTACAACCTCATGCCAGGATAACTAGCCCAATTTCTATATCTAGCTAGTTCTCTTCCACCTTACAGTGTTTGCAAAACAAACCACTTTTCTTTTAATGCTTTAAATCAGTACAAAAATAAACATAATGGACAAATGAACTACTCACAGTTGATCACTGGGGATTTATATGAGAAATCAAAAAAGTATGATTATGATTAAAATACTCACAAAAATTTATATCTCTGGTGCACTAGAATAAATTCAGCCAACTTTCTCCATGAGTCACTAAAAGCTGCTGTCAAAACATCAGCTCAGATTAACGATCAGTCATGTAAGGAAAGTAGAATTGGGCTCCGGCCAATGCCATTTCCACTCATTGTGCTCATCCTCCTCTTCCTGGAATCAAGGGGCTTCTTTAAAATTGCTGACTCCCTCCCCTCAGCTCCATCAACACCTGATCCATAATTTTATAAGCTTGTAGAAATAGCCTTGTCTCTCTGGTTTGAGTAATCAATCACCTCGCCTCAGGTTCACATGCAAACATGTACACTCAGACAAGACTCAGACAAGTCTGTCCAAGCTGTGGTTTTATGTCTAATAACACATTTAAAATACAGCTGTGTTTGATTGTCAGTGCTGTCAATCCCACCAAAGCTTATATATTGTTGTTAACATATACTGCTTTATTTTAAGAGGTTTACCCATACTTCACAGAAAGGGATAAATGCATAGCTTTTGTCTAGCATACATAATTGATTGACTCTTCATTCTCATTTTCTTAGAGGTTTCAGCTTTGGCCTGCATGAAATATACTCAGAATTACAAAAATCTCATTCCTTCTTCTATGATTGAAAACAGCATTGTAAATATTCTGGGATGCAGGCCAGAGCACAAAATCCCAGTGCCCATACTGGATAGAGGCACAAGAATGGCAGGTTTCACACATAATGGGCTCCAGATGTTCCATTGAGGAGATGGGCCTCATTGTCACAGCAGAGCAGAAGTGTCCTCTCCAAGCGGGCCGGCACGGGCCCTATTGTTGAGATTCAATTACTCTCCATTAGTGAAAGTGGCTTGATAACTGAGTTCATCTAGGGTGTGAAGAATAACAGAGGGTGGCATGGGTCCACACTATACTCCAAAACCAGTCATACTGTATTCTTGTGTGTTAAAATAAACAGGTGTTTGCAGTGTTCTAATGGCTATGGTGGAGCCCAGAGTTTCAGACCAGTTCAAGGGGTGTCTAGTGAAAAAATGCAATAATAAATTCATTAAATTAGACTGAATTAGAATGGTGTTAAAAAGGGGGACTAAATGGAAATAAATAAACAAACCTAGTTTAAATCTAAAAGTACCTGATTTGTTTTTTCAAGCTTTTAAAACACATAAAAGTATATTTTCCCACTTGTTTACAGCTTTATCCTGAACATCTTTATTGAGGATCTCAGTGGCTCCAGAGCCCACAAAGCAACACAGCATAAAAGACAAGAATACACAGTTTGCCAGTTCTCAAAAGGAAATCACAAGCCTGCCATCCACTTGCCAACTTGTGTGGCATAATTTGAGGCAGCCACTGTACCTACTTTTGTGGTTTGAAGTAATCAGAATATTGAAAAGAAACTTAGGAACATACAAAAGAACATTCAAATGTACAGCTAATGGATGCATAGATAAAACTGAGGTAAAGAAATTTTGCATTAGGAATTATATATTATATATATTTGCAATATATATAATACCATAAGTGAAAAAGTTTCTACTAGTCAAGAAACATGAATAGAACCGTATATCATGATTTTACATGGAAAAAAGAAGTCATGTATTAAGTTTTATTAAGAAATGTTAAAGTTATTCATGGCCCACATATCAGCTTTTATCAGTTCAAAATCAACCAAAAAATAAACATGAATTTGATGCACACTTACTAAGTTTGTACTGAGCAATTTGAGAGCAATTAGAGTCTACTGTGTGATTCAGACACTTACCTTTCCCTTTCTAATCGCATCCTCTGTGTCTCCTCTTCTGTGGCCTGAGAATCCTCTGATCGGTTCTTACTTGAGCATTTGCGCTCCACCTTGTTTCCTGGTTGATCATCTTTGCGGTGCTTGCCAAACCTAACAAAGCAAAAAATAGAATTAGACAGTGAGCTAATAGCTTATTTGATGTTCATCATCATCAACAGCAACATTAAGAGACAAAAACATGGAGACATTATAGAAATACTTTACCTGATAATTCTGTAGAGACTTGTTGCTACAATCAAGCAGATGCCAAAATCCCAACCCATAAGTATACTATCATTATGGTCTTAACTTAAAGCACAGTCATGGTGGAACAGTAAGTTTCTTCAGCAATTTTTGCCAAAGTGGTTATTAATTATTAAAATAATTTATTTTAAATAGCTATTTTTATTTTAGCAATCTCTAATATCTGTCCACATAACTTTAATAAGTCTCTAGTGATATATAGTGCTTCTTGACCCAAGTTCCACCTGTTCTGATCAAACGCAAGCCAAGCAAATAAAGTTGAAGGGTTTTTCTTAGGGGTCCAACTGACTCCACTTACCAAGATGCCTCAGTGTCTAATGTACTTGAATGAAGTTCTTTACTGATTAGAATCTTAAACACAGTTTCCTACTGAATTCTAAATCCTAGCTCTTGGGTCAGGATGTGGTGGAGACTGGCTACTCATACACCGGAACATATTCTGATGTTGGTCTTCATGCCAGAGCTATTATAAACACTGCCCTGTGGCCATGGACACAGATAAACAAGCTCAATCACATGCATACAGTGAGAAAGCAATCTAGAGATCCATTAGTCCTTTATGACTTCCCAGTAATGCCATTTCCGTTTTTTTACTCTGGTAGCAGCTGCTCCAAAGAAATACAGGAATTTGGGGAGAGAAAAGAAGGACTGTTCTGGGGGATAATCAGCACACAGTTTTAGATAGACTTGACAAGTTATGATCAAACTAGCAATCTGAAATCAAAGAGCCTGGTTCAGTAAAGTATATGCTGAATTAAGTATTTTTGTAATCATTTATTAAAACCTCTGGTTTGATATTCACAGGAACTTGTACAGACATGTTTGTGTAAGCAAAAGTAAATACAAAAATACAAAATGCACATAAAGGACGGTACATTTCTAAGGATGCAGAAATTCTACATAATAAATTGCAAAACTTAACCTAGTATTGTGAATTGAATTGTATTTAAGCAAACCCCAAAACCTCTAAAATCTTTCAAACCTGACACCCTTTGTTTAGAAACTTGTACTCTAACCCATATGTTCAATGTAAACAGAGGTGTAAGCATTAGGACATTCATATGTCCCATGTTGGACTTTTGTTTTTCAATTGGACCATTGAACGCATTAACAGATTTCCAATACATCTTTCAGGCAATAAATACCTTGAATATTTAAGTCTTTTAAACTCAGTCACACTTCCTGAACTAGCTGATGACTAGTTGCAAGGTATCACTGTATTACATTCATTCATATTCATAAGTAATTTTGAAACAAAGTTTACCACAGGTAAAACTAAAATCAAAGTTAAAATGATGTCAAAGATCTATATCATCAAATGTCAAACTACATCAAACTACCTAGTTCTAACATCTAATAAATGGGCTTATTATTTGATTTCATTCTTTGGGAAGTTGGTATGAGGTCCAGTAAGTACAGTAACATTTACTGATTGAATATGATGGGTAGAAACATTTTTTTCTTTGGTAGTGCACTAATAAGTACATGCTATTCACAGTAGAAAAAGTGTGTTTTATTTCAATATTATTCCATCCCACTTCTAAGTCAATGTTTTAATGGAGTCCTGGTCTCATTTGAGATTAAGCCACACAAGATTAAATCCCCACAGGAACATCAAATTATAAATTTACAAAAATTAAATGAAAAGTTTCTTTGCATCCATGGCTGATTCAAGAATGCTACTAAAGTCATGCTTATCCATGTGTGTTGATATATCTTAGTGTAAAAGCATCTCATTTAGAAGTTGAGATAATTATTGATGGCTATAATGAAACCTTTGTCCAGACAAGGCAAAAATAAAAAGCACATGGATTTGCAAAGTGGGAGCATGCATTGGTAAACTCAATAAATCTAATTAATCTTATTGATTCTGTAGCTTTGCAGCAATGCTACTGAATCACATACAGCAAAAACAGAGTTTAATTATGAAAATCCTATTCAATCATCAACAGAAATCCATTTCGATTTCTACAGCGTGAAGTACTTACACTATTTGCCGAGAACCAGCTCTATTCAAGTCACGCTGTCTTTTAACCACCATAATCCATGATTGTTTATTTTTGTCTAATTCTCATGGCAAGGTTATGGGGAGCTGCCGGAATGTAAACTTTTCAGGCAGCCTTCGTACAAGTACTTCAGATGAAATTGAATCAGCAGCCAAATTGAATATTCATGAAATGGGAAGCTATGGGGAACAAAATATAGCAGTTGGTCTGCTTTACATTATTGGTAATCCAGCCTGCGAAACAAATCCATCTGGCTGCAATGTAGTCACAAGTGCTTAATGCTATATTAAGAATAAGAAGCGCTGGTACAAAGCACTTACACATTTGTTGTTGTTCAAATGTTGTAATATTGTATAAGGAATCCATAACAATCCTTTTGGGTATTTTATTCAAGTGTTTTCTCCTGATTTTAGTGTATCCATATACCAAATTGCATTACATTTGACTGCATCTTTTCATCTGCATGGGGTGAGCTTTGTGAACCCATGGCCACACCCTGATTGATGCATTAGTCCTTAACTCTGCGCAGGCAACCTTAATCGACCAGCAGAAGCTGCAATTTCATTACTTATGATTCTTTTGTCCTGCACCCTCCCTGTAAGAACGGTAAGCCAAATGTTGATAGTGTAGGCACCCAGCCTGATGAGTTTGAGACGTTAGCTCTGGCATGCAAAGCGTGTATCTACCGCTCTGCTAACTGAGCATCATAGGTTCTTTTATTCTTGTTCAATTAAGACTCAACAATAAAACTGTTTACAGTACATGACTCTATTCAGTAAAAATATGAAACAAAGTAGCATGTGTACAAATACTGAGCAAGCTCAAGTGACCTTGACTGAGCCCTGAATAGAAAAATATCTAACATTTTGTACGACACATTGCAGATATAAGGAGAAAGGTAAAATGCTCATAGAAAACCGCTGCTGGGAAATACACTAAGACAATAGTACAGTTTTGAATGCTTCACATGTAAAACAATTTTATTTATTTATTCTAAAAAATCCATTCCATTCCAGGGACTTAAAGAATCAATGTCAGAGTGGATTGAAGTGATAACACACATATTTTGCATCTCCTATTTGTTTACTAAATCAGACATTTATACAGTATGCAACGCAGAGGGGAAATAACATCACATAGTATTAGCAACAATATGGTGACTCTCCATCAAGCTAAAAGAACTGAAGTGCTTACCTGTGCTTATGTACTGTATATAGATCCTGCCACTTCACTTTCTCTCAAGCTATACATTACCTGATTAATTAATCAACAAATGGCTGTGGCCAGGGTAAGGTGTCTACCATGTGAATAATAATGACAATGGACCCATTTGTCACCACACTCAGTGACAGCATTCTGCCATAGTTCTCAAGAAGTCTTATTCACGGCATCCTATTTTACATCAAACTTCTCAACCAAACTTCAGCACCGTTTTTTTCACATAATAACAAATGTTGTATGGTACTTAAAAACAACAACAAAAACACTGCAGGCCTTGAGATGAATTGTAAGTCCAATACATTATTATTGTAATTGAATTTTCAAAGGCATTGAAGAAAAGCCCATCTGTTCATGTATGATACTTTTAACCAGTTGTTCTTTTCAGTAGGTTATCACTTGCTGTTAAATCTCAAAGGGGCACACATCAATTTGTAGATGAAATAATGCGAGACAGAATTTTAACCCAGAGAGCAAGTACATTGCTTTTTCATCTCCTTATGGCTTCAGGCTTTAATTGGCATTACCAAACCAAGTGTGCATGATGAACAACAGGATTAGGTATTACTGACCATGTACAAATCCTACTCACCCGTAACACCATACAGAGAGAAAATACCTGGTGTTTTTGCACCAAGGGTTGATGATTATGGATTATTAAAAGTCATTAGCTCAGGAAATTTGAATAATCAACACAACATACCGGCAAAGGTTTCTAATGTCTGGTTCAGTACAATACTTAACCATTTGGAAGACTGACTGACCAGAAGGTAGTCATTGCCACAGACTGCTGTATCCAAGCATATTAATGAAAATTTGAATGGCAATAAAAAACTGCAAAAGTAACAGGGATAAGCACAGCCTTGAAAAGACCATTCAAGAAGGAGTGGACTGCTGCTGGAGTGAGTGCTTCATGAGCCCCGTTGACATTTCCAGGACGCAGACTGTTGTTGCCAGAGGCAACTTATCTGGGGTAAGGAGAAAAATGACTGGACAGCTGCTCAGTGGTTAACATTTTAAACATTAAAGTAAATCTTGCTTGACAATCAAGCTCCCAGAGTCAAGAACCAAGCTGCTTGAGGTCTAGTGTAAAGTTTCCACAATCAGTGATGGTTTAGGGAGCCATGTCATAGGCTGGTGTTATATCAAGTTTGTGCAGGAAATGTAAGAGCACTTCATGCTTCTCTCTCTTTGCTGACAAGCTTTATGGAGATGTGAATTCCATTTTCCACTTGGCACCTGCCCACACTGCCAAAAGTACAAATACCTGGTTTAATAACCACAGTATCACTGTGCGTGATTGACCAGGAGACTGGTCTGACTGAAACCCCATAGAGCAGCAATCCCCAACTTTTTTTTCCACACAGGTTGGATTTATGCAGTTTCATGGACCAGTGGTGATGGGAGGATTGAATAAAATTGATCACAAAGCATATAAAACAAGCATTTTACCAAGGGTTAAAAAAAAAAAAACAAATAAAAATGCTGGCACATGATTCAGGTCTGGAGAAGTGCAGGCCAATCCTTTTGAGGTACCAAAATCTCCAGCAGCCATTCCCTAATGATGCGACCTCTATGAGCTGAAGCATTGTCATCCATGAATTATTAGGCCTGGGTTGGCCTTACACATTTACACAGGCAGAATGACTGGATTTATGATATTATTACACTAGTATGGGCTTGTTACTGTTCCATTCACAAAGCTCTTTAACACACTTAGCTCAGTGGCCACTTGCATCTGAGAACATCCAGTTTGAAGCCTCACAATGGTGAGGTACTGTAGATCAGTTGTTAGGTTAAATCTTGCTCTCATGATGTTAAACTGTGAACAGCTTGATAAGTGCCGTTGAAATAAAAATTGTAATTGAACCAAAAATGTATTGTTGGATTCTTGGATCAAACATTTGACTGACAATTTGCCGTTAAGCTCCTTGTTATAGAACATTACGTTGTTCTACTTTTAAAATATATGTGTGTCTTTCCGTACCAATCAACTTTTGGAAACATCTAAAAGAGAGCGAGCCCCAATCTTATCATTATAAAGCCCTGAAACACTAAGAGATGAGCAAAGATACCAGAACCCTCATCCTCCTGGTCCTGAGTCACTGTACTGATACACCACTAACACATACACCACTAACACATACATCACTAACACACACTGACACACCACTAACACAGAAATGACTCAGGATCAGGAAAAACCTACAAACTCAATTAGAATAAAGCAAATTACAAACAAACTCGGAAGTAAATATCTGATTTTTTGGGAAACTGAAACCAAACATCAGAGTAAAATTCAGTGTTATTCAGCACAGTACCTGTGCACAGAATGACCCTAAATGACCCTAAATGAAGAAACACCTTAACCAGGTACAGACTGAGCACACATGAGCTGGCCGTAGAGACGGGACGCCACGCCCGGTCCTGGTTACCCCAAGAGGAGAGGCTGTGCCAGCACTGCACTCTAAGTACAGTAGAGACGGAGCTGCACTTCCTCACCCAGTGTACCAGGTACCAACACCTCCGCTCCTAATTGTTCCACAAATTTAATCATATGGTCCCCGAGTTTAACTCCCTTACAGACCCCCACAAACTGCCCCACACTAGCATGACTCGACAATATACATGCCTGCCACCAGACAAGGGACAATGGGTAACCTTGTCACACACACAATCCTTGTAAATATCCCAATTTTTTAAATATTTGCACAATGATTTCTCTTTTCATATTTACATTTTTTATTTTATTGTATAGATTTAATATTTGTAAATGTTTTTTATAAATATGTTTATTTCTTGTAATTAACATTTGTGTTTGTAATTGTGCTTTGGTAATATGAATGCCCTTATTTGTCATGCCAATAAAGCTTCTTTTGAGTTGCGTTTGAGTTGAATGTACACTCAGCACCCCATCTTGACATAAAAACCAGTCCACTCATCTATTTTCTTAGAAGTTTTTCTTCCAAAAGTCACCCTAAGCTTGATCAGTTGGGGTTTGTTGGTCCTACCTTCCAAAGCTCTTTTAAGATAAAGATTAAAATTCATGACAAACACAGTAGCAATTCATCACTCTGCAAGATTAGACCAAACACTTGTTGTGGACAATTCAATCATCAATTCCCCTGAATTATATAGTTTTTTTTTTGACTGTGGATGAAATCCAGAGCACTCAGAGTAAACCCACACAAACACACATGATGGTACGCACATCCAAACTCCACACATAAAGGACATGGACCACACCTACCAGGGGATCAAACCCAGGACCTTCTTCCTGTGTATGTGTTGACATACATAGTGGAATTAGCCGCTAGAAAATATCTTTTTTTTTTTTTCATTATACACTTAATCATACTTCCAAACTACATCAGCCGCCTTCCAGATGTGTAAGTTAGTCACTCCTGTGGGGCAGTTTTGTAAAAAGACTGGTGGGCAGTTCTTAGATATATTTCAATAGCTCTGTATGAAAGACAGAAATTTGTGTGTGGGTTAGAAGGTTTCAGGGGACAGCTTGTCTCTTCAGGTAGCCCTTAATATCCTATTCACACACCCTGCCACTTACTTCATCATAAAAATACAGTGTGGCAGCCTCGAGTGTACAAAAAACAGTTTAATGGGCCATCACTGAACATCGCAGCCCTCAGCCACACTGACAGCTAGCACTAATGAATACCAAAACATCTAGCAGCTTCAAACAACCGCCTAAGGACCACAGGGACAGGTTCAGATTCCCTGTACTAGCAGTTGAGATTCACCAACAAAACATAAGACTAGACAACGAATAAATTGGGAGTTAATACCTTTGTTTAATCAGATTTTGAGGGAATCCAATACACCTAGTAAATATGACACCAACCAGTATGTCAAAAGACTGAGGTAGCCATAATACCCAGAAGAGAGAAAAAGAAAAGCGAAGCAGAAGAAAAGAGAGTACAAAAGAGGTCAACAGTCAATCATCAAAAGCTTGAAGCAAATTTGCTAGCTAGCTACATTTCGGCTAAATTCATAAAAAACTACTCCAATAGCAACAGAATGATGGTCCACAGTGCACATTCAGAAAGTTGTATACTGGTTGTGCAAGGATTGAGATTGGCGTTAAAATGGTTAAAAAACACTGTATCTAATGTTAGCTCTTTAATGGTACCGACCATGCCGTCGAACCGCAGTTCGGCTACCGGCGTGGTTGGCGTTACAGATCACCTCCCCTGAAGGGTTTAAGTGGCGTGCAGCCTTCATTGGGCTGAGTGCATGCACCTGGCATTCCCCTATAAAGCTGGGTGCAGCACTCAGTTCGGCGCTGCCACATTGATTGCACGTACCCCGAACGCACGCACGTTACCATCGTGCGGGTGTCCCGGTCGTTGTGCATCGTTGGAACAGACTGGTATCCCCCGGGCCCAACGGGGTCCGCAGCACCACTGGAGGTTAGGGAAAGACACGGGTCGGCAGTCGCCGTCCGAGGACCGCAATGAAAGGCTGCACCTTTCACAAATTGTCACACCCACCTCAGTGGGTGCTTGGATCTTCGACAGACAAGTACAGTACAAGTACAGTACAAGCCAGTCTTCTGTTGGTGGTTCTGGCTCCCTCTATAGGCCGCGGTGGGTAGGTATTCCCCCGGCTGCGTCGGAGTGAAGTCAGGGCCGCCGCCAGTGATCGGGGCATCGCTCGCTTTTCTTTTGCATTTATTTAACATTATTTGTGTTTCGTTATTTCTGTTTCTTTATGTTTACAGGAGCGAGCCCCCCGCCCGGGGCATCGGTGAAGCCAACACCACCGGCTCGAATATACCATCGGTGCCGTGGACTTCCGGGGGTATGCAGTGGCGCCCCTCAACCGCGCATGACGCTGCCCCCGGAGTCTGCGGTTCGAGCCCTGAGTCCAGCTCGACTCCTGCGGCGGTTCAGCTTCCCCAAGGGCTGATTTTTAGTTTCTTTTATTTAATTTAAGCATTTATACCGCCATATTTTATTTAATTATGTGTAATAAACCCGTGATGATTCTGCAAATTCTGTCTCACCAATTATTATTTCTTTTGTGTTCCGCCATTGTGACAAGCTCTGCACTGGACTGTTGCAAACATTGGTACCTTCAATAATACAATATACCTATGTATATGATATATTTTTATATTATTTACAATGCATTTATCTTGCATTTGCAAAATGTTTAATATCAATTGACATGTATTAATGCTGAGTGAAGACTAGACTAATTTAGAATCATTTAGATAAACACTTTAAATAAGCCTTCAACCTAGCTAAGCTATGAATGATGATTTTTTTATTATTAGTTTGTTACATACAATTGTTTTTTTTTAACAATCTCAAAATTCAATATTCGAAATCAGTATACATTACCATGGAGCATGCAGTTCACAGCCACCCTCTCAATGCGCTGTGTTTTATCCTTATCGATTTACAGGATAGTAATGTATAGCATGGGTCTATCCTCCTGACCATTTTGTGCATCAATCAGTGCAGAGGGGTGCTTAAGTCATGCAGGCACCCATCTGCACACCACCACCACAGACACAAAATCAAATTTCAGTTCGGGTATCGACCAGCCGGGCATCTTCAGGCATGACTGACTGTCTCTTTTGGAGAAGTTGATGAAAGGTAACTCATCACAGTACCAACTGTGGCCTTGCGATCAAAGCACTGAATATATGATAGGTCAAACAGTAAAACAGTGCAGAACAGTTTACTTTATTAATAATTCCCACACACCCACTAGAACCGAATATCATTATATAATGAAATATTCTAATCAAAACAATCAGGATTCACAGTGACTAGTGATAAGCGCCAGGCATAAGCTCAGTGTGTGAGCATGCGAGTGCATTTGTGTCCACACAGGGAAAAAGAGTCACATCCTGCAATGACCATGCTGTAATAAGGGACAGTATAAAATAATCACATTTAAAATTAATGATTTTAATGAGCCAATGCATACTGCAAAATCAATTCAGAAAATCCTGTAAAACCAACTCTGAACAGTTTCTACAAAAAAAACTCCACAACACTCCACTTTTACACTCAGAGAACTCATTCCTACACCAAGCACTTTCCAACCCTTGCCACTCCACCCTGCAATTCCACCCCAGTCAACATTCATACTCTCAATATCAATTGGTACACTGTAGTACTGTGTGAGCATATACCCTCTTAAGTCATATTATTATCACCACTTCCTACTGCAGTGCATCGCTCATGAAGGAACTCAGTCATGAGCTAGCTTGTTTTGTATATAAGGTGTTAAATGCATTCTAAGCAATCAGAATTAATGTACTGAAAAGCAGGTGGGTACCTGAAAATATGTATTTTTTTGTGCTGTAGTCAATAGAGTTGATAATTGAATTTTTGAAGACAAGTCAATTGAACCACTTGTCCAATGACACACAAATAAGACATGAAGCTCAGACTTTAATACCGTTACTAAAGCCAACAGAAACCAAAACAAAAATCACTATTCAGTCCATGGCTAGATGTGGTAAGTCTTGAACCTGTTCTCCAGTTTCCATGCAAAGCATTGGAGTGGATTCTAAGCCCAGAAAGCCACATGTAACTTTAATAAACTCTTCTTAGAAAAGAAAAGAAAAGAAAATATGAGATATGTTTTGCACTTCCTCTTTCAGTAGCAAACAGTGCTGGTGCCCTCTAAGGCAGATTAAGGAATGAAACTCTGGATCTGAACATGAGCAGGAACCAGAATGAATATGTACTAAGTGCCTCTTCAATTCTTTCCTAGCCTTTGCTAGTTAGCCCTGGTTAATGAGAACATCATCTTCATCTATTTCAAATAACAGTCTCAATGCTGTTGCCCTGGTGATGGCTTTAACTGCTTTCACTGGTGCTGTGACCCACTAGCTGACAATTAGATTTCCGTCCCCGTGGAGCTCATTATCCAGTACTCAAAACCCCACTCCAGTATAGGGTTGTCAATCTTGGGTTTGCACAGAAACACTACAAAATGGACAGAAGAAGATAAAATGCTGTGATGTTCCAGTGGCTGCAGGTGTCACTGCAACAGTGTTCCACTATGTCACAAACCTCGTCATGATCCAACTGCATCCCATCCAGCTTCTGTCAATTCACTTTTTATTGCCACAAAAAGATGTTTATACAGCAAAAGGAAAGCACCAAATGTGAGGTAAAAACTAAATAAAACAACTAAATGCTAGGTGAAAGAGAAACAGAAGAAGAAGAAGATGATCTTTATTTGTCATCACACATATACAGATGTACAGTACAACGAAATTCTTTCTTCGCATATCCCAACTTTGGAAG
>JAYDZF010000026.1:16816397-16826455 GCA_034509105.1 Microcambeva barbata | reverse complement strand
GATAGTAATGTATAGCATGGGTCTATCCTCCTGACCATTTTGTGCATCAATCAGTGCAGAGGGGTGCTTAAGTCATGTAGGCACCCATCTGCACACCACCACCACAGACACAAAATCAAATTTCAGTTCGGGTATATATATATAATCTTCTTGCTGAGTCCCCTGACTCCCCAATTCAAATCTTGGCGTTGCCGGATGGCTAGGTGCTACCCTAGCCACTACCATGTATGAACCAGTGTGTTGTAGTGCCAGTCCCAATTAAATAGAAGTTGTGTCAGGAAGGGCATCTGGTATAAAAACTCCAAATCAATAATACAGACCACAACCCCTGGGACGACCCCCAATGTAAGCAGTCAAAAGAATTTATTAACAATAAAAATAATGATAATTAATACTAATATAATTTAAATCATTAGGAATTATAAAGACAAATAAAACAACAAGTCTCAAACAAACTAACCCACCATAAACTTGACAGTGATAGTATACGTCTCTATAACATTAGGCCCAAGACTTTTACTCAGTGTGACAATGGTAGTCTAAAGGAGCAAATTAATGTATTGTTTAAAATCTCTCATTGGTTAGTAATTGGATTAAGAGCTAAGACTAATGTTTCCCTTATTAAACATTTAGTAACATCCTTAAAATATCATGTCTATTAGAATAGAAATGCTGTCATATTGATCAGATGATGAGTCAGAATCACTTTGTATTGATTCACAGTGACCCTGCAAATGAACCCTAACCATGGCAGAGATTTGTTCTCCCACAGCATAAGAAAATAAACATACTTTATAAATACATAATTGAACATGATTAAATTGTATGGTACAATGTAATTTTAGATTTTTTTTACAGTTTATTTGCTATAAAACGCTTTGAAGCATTGCATGTCAGATAAGAAAAATATAGTTATTACAAACAATTAGCTAGAGAAGATGATTAGGTTTTGAGGAATGCATTAGGTGTACTGGACTGTCACTTACCAGCCTGGCTGTGATTAATGAGGGTGCCAATAAATGCTCTAAGCAACAAATTTAACACAGTCAAACAAAACTTTGGTTTAGCAAAATCCTTCAGATAGATAGATGATGGGAGGACAGGCAGACTTACAGACAAAACAAATAAATTAACAAATAACTAATCTACTCAGTGAAGAGACCAAACATTAATCATTCCTCATTTTTCCTGATAATTTACAAAACTGTTACATTAAAACTGTTCTCAGAATAAATGAGAAAGGAAAAAGGGAATAGTCAGGCAGATTAAGGGTCTCCTGGCATTTGTCAAACCCAGACCCGCCCATCAGACTGCTGGATAGAGAAGTGTGATTAGCCACTACGCAGAACCCTTATCCACTGCACAAAAATACAATGGCATCATGCTTTACACCACTCATTCAATTTATCTTTGGTGATGGAAGGCTTAAATGTAGCTGTTCAGCCATGGAAACACAACCAGCATGCATTTGGTGTAGAAGCTTTTGTTAATGTCAGGAGAGGTTTGTAACTGCAGTTACTGAGCTAGCAGAATATTGGTGACTTTGAGACACTAAACACTTCTGTACTTCCTCTGACTGTTGAAATGGCTTCTTATAGCAGCACCATGCTTAAAATCAATAAGCTCTTTATAACAGTGCATTTTAAACATCTAGGTTGATGGAACTGAATAACACACTTGCATATAATACATCAACATAATGAATGTAATTTTAATCCTAAACCAACAAATTTACTATGTCCTTTCATTTCTTGATTTGTGGAACTGAATCTAATTGTATGTGTGTATGTGTTTGGACAAGTTTCTCTTATTCACATACCCTATTTATTTAAAAGCTCAACTCCTATGCATTCCAGTTTGAATGTGTAATGACTTCCACTCCATCTACTATTTATATAATCCACCAGCAGCACATTTTGTTTCTCACTATCCTTATGATTCGGCATTTTTACAGCAGTCATTTCTAGCTAATATTTTCCACAGTCTGTGTGCACTTGACTGATCAGGTTAGGGAGAGCCAAACGTCAAGTGTTATAAAGCTTTGGTTACACGACACTAGTATTACCTTGGTTATAGACACAACATGGGCTGATCTTCTGTCATAGACATCCAATTTATAGACACATAAAATCTCACTGTGGTTTAAGCTGTGTGAGGGCCACCGTCTCAACTTCTTACAATGTAGACTGTCTTGTATCAATTGCAGTGCCGTTAAACTGGAGTAAGAAAATGCAAAGTCTAAAAAAATAAAAAGATCACTTGATTTCAAGAAGGAACTCATTACAAGAGGGGAAACTCAAAGTAATCACAGATGAACACAAAAAAAAATGAATAATTGAAAGAATAAATGCAACTAAAAGAAGCTTAGTAAGTGATTGATCAGAAACCAGAACTGATGAATAATATGGATGATACAATCATAACTTAAACCACTTTGAGTTGAAAGAATGTGACATTGGCTGAGTCCCAGGTCTTTTAAAGCACTCTTTTCAGTTGTTATCTTGTACACTTGTGACGGTGCAGTGAATGAACTACACTTTGTAAACCAGAAAAGCTTATCTATTTGCACACAAGCTCTAAGTCTCAAAACCAAAAACATTAATTGAATAAAATAAGAAAGGTACTATTGTGCAAAAACTTGCAGCCAAGTGAATTGTAGCTAGTTAATTGTCCTATAGGTATCTAGCCACTAAAATGCATAAAGCTGTTCATTGTAGTGTCGGTCCAAAGCCTGGGTAAATAAGGAGGGTTGTGTCAAGAAGGTCATCTTTGAATAAGTACATTTATGGACAAAAAGAAAAGTAGATCACAGCTGTCAGAACCATGAATCAAGGCAACAAGGTAAAACCTGCTTTTCAACGCAGTAATCTAACAAATCTAAACATATTTGCTTGTTGTTATTTCTACTGCTTCAGCATCTACAGTCGTATTTGTCTGAGCATACAGAACAAGCTGGCATGTTTCTCTGACCCTTTGTGTTGTCTTGTTACACTTCAGCTCTACCCCAGGGAGAATCCCCAAAGACTTGGCTTTAGGCATTTTCTGCTGCTCAAAACTGTGTCATCTTCTAATGGAATCATAGAAAAAAAATGCAGTAAGACACAGGCTGGGTTGATCAGAGGATAATTGGTGTTTTCAATTTTGGCTCTGACCGGAGACAAAGCCAGTCTGTGTGTATGTAAGCAGCGCATTTATTAATACAAAGTGAGCACTTCCCTGTAAGTGCCGTGATATTAAATCATCCTCTTTAACAAGATCCCTCCAGGATTTGGCCATTTTAGTGTTGGGTGGATTCTGGTGGATCCTGTTTCATTTATAACAAGGTTCCAATGAGAATACTAAACTTCTGCATGCTCTGGCCAGCAGTTAAATCTAAGCCAGTTGTTACAAATGCACTTATAACTGTCCAACTGATCAACCGGCTGTATGCCTAATAGGCAATATACGCACACATTTTTTTGCATCACAACAGCTTGTTTGATTTAGTGAAAAAAAATAAGTGATATTATGGGGAGTTGTAACTTACTGGTCAATATAAAGGACTTGTAATCAGAAGGCAGATGATTACATCAATTCTCACCACTGCCAATCTGTTGATGTTGCCAGTTGATTAAGGTCAATATCCCTTAAATGCTCTGTAATGTATTTAGTCAGAATGATTAAAAGTAGATACCTGCCAAAAACGTAAAGCACATCTGACTTTTATTCACCAGCTCTACTTCAGTTAAAATCTTCTAGTCTTCAAGCACAAATGTTTTTTGAAATGCAAAATGCAAGTTCAAAAGGTGTTCGAATTGTTTGAGAGCTGGTGCCTAGCATAATAAATCATTGATGCTCCCCTGTCCACCTTCCAGACCTTGTACTCTTGAAGAACAAGGACACTGACAAGGATAATATTTTAAGATTCCTCACACCCAAGACCTTTTCCAAGTACTCCCCTTCAACTAGTACTACTAGAGGAGTATGCCATCACCATTATAAATAACTGACCACTAATGTCTCCTGCTTGGCAACCGCTACTTCTGTTAATGTTCAGATATTTAAAGCACCCTACTTCACATCAGTAACACTGACATACACATAACTTCCTCATTTTTTTTAAATCTGTATCTTGCAAGAACACTGTGTAATGTCAGCTGTGGCCTACTGTTTAAGGCACTGGCTTACTAATCCAGAGGTCACTAGTTCAAGCCCCATGACTGCCAGGCTGCAACTTTTGTGCCCTTGAGCAAGATCCTCAACAAGTCACATAAGATAAATGCATCTGATAAATGCTTAAAATGCTAAATGTTAAGTATCCATACATTGTCAAGATACTGAAGTTCATACTAAATAAACCAACGACTGAAACCAATTTCCTTGTTCAACATCTGGCCAACAGTCCTGATTCTGATTATTGCTCAAAGATAATGGTCAGACGTCCATATTTTTTGCTGTATGGTTGTACATGGACAAAATATGTATATTAAACCTTTAACTTAAACTGTGCTTTCCCCCCTAATGGTGTAATTAGCAATCATGCTGCACTCTTAGAGCATCTGATCACAGTTACCACAATTAGCAAGTCCAAGTATTGCAGGTGCCATACTAATCAACGCAGGGATATTTTTTTCTGACCATGAATAAACTACCTGCTTTGTGCTGTTGCTCTGCATATAAATGCATGCCTCTGTAGAGAAGAAAGCAGGGCACTACTACTGTGTTTACTGCCATCCCTGCTGGGAGATTGACTGACAGGGATATACGAAAACATACTGAACTAAGCCTTTGAGGCAGCCCCCTCAGTGGCTAGAGAGAAAAGCTTTTAAGCCCATCGCCACTGACCACTTGGGAAAAGCCCATCATAATAGAGATATGAAGTTTTCCCAGGCCTGCTCCAAGTCCACTTCATGATTAAACTCTTTCACAATTTTATAATCTCTTATATTTAGTTCAATTTTTATCATTTTTACATAGCATTATCCTTGTTTTTGCAGGTTGTGGTATAGAATATTTGTTTTATTGATTTCTGGGTTATGTGTACTTGTAAATATACTGACAATTCAATTGAAAGCAATTGTCCAACTCTTTTTTCACCATCATATTGTACAAAGGAAAATGCAATAGAGCTTTGCTTCCATTTAGATACAATTTCTTTTTTTATTGCATACATCATGTATGTCCTTCAGAAACAGAAAATTGAGAAAAAAGCAAGAAATGTTCATTTCTACATTTCACATCCATCAATGGTGTGCAGTTAATGAAATCAGTGTGCTAACACGCAACAGTCCCCGATGACAGACTTTTCCTGATTAAACCACACTGGTATATGCAAAGCTTTGCTAATTTAAGTGGACATGTGCATACTAATGATCAGAGAAGCGTGAGAAATAATGTAAATTGGATATATTTTGCAAGCAATGTATATGAAATAGTGCTCAAACAGAATCAAGCTGGACTTCAAATCCATGACCTAATGCACACTGTATTAACTGATTCCCGGTATGAATTAACATTTTAATGTTAAGAATGTTGATTTCACAGATGTTGACTGCTAAAAAGTACTTTCTTGAACAAAACCCAAATCTGGAATGAATCAGTATAGTAATACATCAACTAGACTATTGAAGATTATTTGCTTTACATTAAGTACAGGAGGAAGGGCATAGAGAAGTTGTTCTCAATCTGTGGGTCGGGTCGTGGAGGTTTTTCAAATTTATTTTATAAGTAATTAATAAATAAATCATAATAAAGTACTTAAGTAAGAATTACTTAGTGTTTCATTAATAAACCTCTGGATTGTGTTCAGGATTGGCAGATTGGGCAGTTTTCATCTTCTTATCCTGATTGTTTTTGGCTTTTTCATGCATTTGGGTGGATTCATAAAAAAGTTATCACCTGGAAACCACTCTTCACCAATATGCCAACCCTGGATTTGCTGTTTTCCTGCATGACTCAATGAACAAATTGAAAACATTTTGTTTTAATAAGTTACTCTTAAGTCTAAATGCCCCTTCATCAGCATAATGAGATAAGGCACCATTGTTTGCAACTTCTGAGTGCATACCGGTACCTTGGTCACTCGACTTCTCATCGGGATGGTGGTGTACAGTATGGAGAAGTGCGTCCTTATCGTGTGAACCTATTGGGTCAACAAGTGATGAGATAATTGACTAATAAATTTTGTGTCAGATGTACTCTCAAAACTGGACAAAATTCTGGACATTTCTGCCTATCTGAAAATGGAGATCCAACATCGCATGCAATGTAATTAACTACCCAGATGTCAATTATACTGAAAAAATATTTGGGGCCTCTTTCAAGTGAATCTCCCTGTGTAACATAACTTCACCAGGTTAACAGATAGTACACAGTGATGGTGGATATAGGATAAAAACTTAATCATAGGGAGCTATTTTATATCATGGCATTGCATTGGTGCCAGTACTATTATTACACAGAGGCTGCAGAGAGGAAATATGCGTGAGTAAAACATTGAAATGGGAGAATAAGCTCCACATTCACATAGCAGTGAATATATTACTGTACCAGGTTGTACATGGAGCAACATAGCATTTCAAATATCAGGCAATATATCAAACAACAAAGCTAGTATTTCCAGCACACTGAGCAGCACCCCACGTCCAGCCTGGTACAGGGAGTGTTTGGATATTTAATAAAAATTTACTTGATGTTTTGATGAAACTATAAACTAGTCCTAATACGTTATGGGTATATGGAATGTTTTACCATCAGTTTTTTTTCTTTACATGCACATTCTTGTTGAAGCACTGTATTAAACAGCCTGATCTTCTGTTCTTAGATTATATATAGATTGTGGTTATACAGTCCATGTGAAGTTCAGTGTTGACTTTCTTGCAACTTATCAATGGTTAAATAATATATAATACATTAAACTATTAATAATAATTAATAACAGTAATCATAGTTGATAATAATGAATTATTTATTATTAGTAGTAATTGTTGTGTTATTAGTTACTTGTCAGTATATGTTTAAATTATTTATTTAGCCACTTATGACGGAACATATCCATGTATGTGAGTGAGAATTTTCCGAAAGGCTATTAGCCATTGTTAACAGCCAAATTCGGACTTGTGGATAAAAAAAAAAAAAAAGATGCTCTTGTACTGTCTTTCAACCTGTGCGTGCCTGTCTAGGCTCTCTTGCCTCAGGCACCACATCAAACTGTCACTCAGGTCGAGGTGAGATGTGATGTTTGGTTTGGGGGGTATAACTACTATTTTTTGCATAACCTTTGAAATAAACTTTAGTTTTGAAATAAATGTGCAATACTTTCTAGATGTGTATGTGTTTATTGGTAAATCTGGATACAGTGTGTGTACGTTCAAGGAGATGCTCAAAAAATTGTTGTACACTTGTGCAATGATAATAAAATGATGGTAATGTGAAAAAAGAAAGAATCCCTTTGTCCTGCTCTCCTGTGACCTAGTTCACTCCAGTGCGCTCATTTATGCCTCCTACTGTAGGCATTCTTTCTCTCCTCAAACAGTCACCCCCCTATCCGCCATGACCCATCATACACATATTCCTGCTCTAAATGTAAAGTAGTAGGGAGGGCTGTAATTTAAATGGAAATACATCATATGCCAGTTTCAATGGCAGCAATATAATTGCGTTCTTTTTTAAAAGTCAGATTTGTCCCAACTATTTGTTCCTCCAAGGTTTCTTCCTGTAATTTTAGGATTTTTTTCCTTGCCACAGTCACCCTTGGCTTGCTCAACAGGGGTTTTTTGGTTCTTAGTCTGGTGGTCCTAAACTCTGTAAAGCTGCTTTGTAACAATCTCTATAGTAAAAGGCGCTATACAAATAAATTGACTTGACTATCATGTCTTGCTTCACACACCCTTTCTGTTCAGCTGTTCCATTATTTATTATTTATGTAATAGCCTTCAAGTACTTTAAACTCTTTAGTCAGATTCAGAGCAGAAACATTACACAACATTCATCAGTTCACAACTTTATTGTAAAACACAGTCATTGGCAATTTTATATATTTAATTCACTTAACTTGCCTTCGGACTGTAGGAGGAAACCGGAGCTCCAGACACCCAGAAATGAGGAGAACATGCAAACTCCACACAAAAAGGACCAAGCCACCAGGCTGCCTCACTACTGTTTATCTAATCTTTTCTCTTCTTTCTATTTTCAAATCCTTGTCCCCAAATAGTGTTGCACTTATTCACCTCCACCGCTTAATCCAACTCTCTCTCTCTCTCTCTCTCTCTCTCTCTCTCTCTCGCTTCATTAATTAGACTATGGGTCAATCAGTGTGTGCATGAGCTGAGTACTAAGAACTCATCAAAGCAAGTTCAGCAAGTTCAGCTGGGCATTTAGATCAGCTCCTGTACCAGCAATGCAGCAACTCATAAAGAATCCATGTGTCTGTTTGTAATTGAATAATCAGCAGAGAAAAATGCGATGAGATCTGAGATCTATTAAACACTGAACTTACATGCATGGTCCATTTGTCTCACATGGCAAGATAAGGAGCTGAAGTAAAAGATAAGTAAATCAAATATCATATAAATTAATAACTACATAACCTTAAAAACATAAAATGTTGTTGTTTATTTTTGAAACTATAAATTAATAATGTCAACCTTTCGGCTGCTCCAGTTAGAGCTGACCATAGCAGATTTTGGGCCACATTGTTTATTTGGCATAGTTTTTACACCAGATACCTGACACATCTTTGTGCATATAAGTGGTGGTGGTGTCCAGCCGACCAGTAGCAACTCTCTGTACTGGCGTACCAGTGAAAAAATCCACTTACTATAAGTGACTAATAATAAAAAAGAAATACATCAAAAAGTGTTAACATTAAAGTATGTAATGATGAAATATGAAAGTAGACCAGAAAAGTAGACCAGAAAAGCAGGAACAAATGGGAAACAGAAATGCATAAATAAAGGAAACAAAACATATAAAAAGCCTAAAATATAATAATACTAAAAGTGGATGAATGGTAAAGGAACAGATGTGAGTGGGAGGGTGGTTTAGGCAAATGCAACTCACCCCACCCCTCTGTTTGGTACTGTCATTTGCCACTAATGAAGAGAGATGATGTGAAGGAAGTCGGGGTTAAACCTCCCACCACTACCAGGGGGAATAGACTAAAAACCTTTCATCCAGGAGCAACCAGTCCATCATGCTCATTTCCTCAACA
This sequence comes from Microcambeva barbata, assembly GCA_034509105.1. Lineage (NCBI taxonomy): Eukaryota > Metazoa > Chordata > Actinopteri > Siluriformes > Trichomycteridae > Microcambeva > Microcambeva barbata. Next base: position 16,817,265 of record JAYDZF010000026.1, on the reverse strand, counting down.
CACACACACAAACACACCTTTTTTTTTAAAGTGACATTAGGTGTGTGTGTGTATGTACACACGGTTTTGGTTGTGCTTTCATAATTAGCATTTGTGTGTCTCCACAGGAGACAAACGAGAAGAAACGCAGAAATTAAGAGGTCATAATATGACATAACCTCTGCGAGTTCCTGAAACATGATCTAGAAACATTTGTCATCTTTATTGCCGGTCGGAGCGCTGCGCTACACTACTAACTAATCCGATTACTCTAATCCTCCACAATAAAGCATAGTGCGCTGATAAGATCACTGTTAATTCATTCCACAGTCAACTGTGCACAAATCAAAATAATTAACAGTGGCCTGGGTTTAATGAGTTTGGCACAAGCTCTGTTAAACACGCCCTTAAACCAGAGACGGGACCCTGACTATAATGTCGGTTCCAGTTTCCTGAGCTCAATCGTCAGCCTCTAAAGAGAAAATGTCTTTCTTCTAGATTAAACAAGTCATGGAGACAACACATTGCTGCAAGTGGGTGCAACACACCAACAAAGGTGATAACAACCTGGGGTTTTAATATCAACTTCAGTCAACATCCATGAGAACCGTTTCCTATTAACTCTGAGTTTAACTGGTTTTCCTCTGGGTACTCCCGTTAAAAATGTTTATATCTAGCATTTAAAGGTTGGTCCTCATCTTTGGAAATGTCTCCCACTTGAAATTCCCTCTTCATCTTTAAATCCCACTTAAAGACTCACTTATTCTAACCAGCCTACCATTAACTAACTTGTCTGCTCGGTGTTAACTATAAAAATATTGTATGGTCTGTGTACTGTTGTTTAACCACACTGTCAAGTGCTTTGAAATATGTCAATAAATAAAATGCA
>JAYDZF010000026.1:16799553-16816297 GCA_034509105.1 Microcambeva barbata | reverse complement strand
TTTGTATAATTAATAATTGCCTATGGTTTGAGAATAGATTCTGCCTTGCTTCTCTCACAAACTGACAGGTTTGTCCATTACTGCACGACTTAGCTTCACTGTTTCTTAAATGGCTGTGTACATGATCAACATACTAGGAAGAACAACAAACCAGGGCAGTAATCACAAGCTGTGATAGCTTGTCGCTTCTACTAAAAATTGGAAGTCTGTCAGACTGAAAGAAGGTTAGAACCGTGACCTGTGTGTGCTGAAAATCACTTATAATTCTCCAGATACATAATAGATAAGCCGAGGAGTATATAAACAATGCTGGTCATGTAGCAGCAGATAACTCTGGCCTAACAGTGTTTTCAGGTTTTCTACGTTTGCTATCTTTGCCCCATCTGTGCTGTGGGATGAATAATACATTGCCTCTCATTAAAAACGAACCCTGTCCAAACTGCCTTGAGCTACCTCAGTGTTATGACCACGGGTTAGAATCACCCTGGTTTACAGCTCGTCCAGACAGGCTTTTGAAAAATGGAGGGCCCAACACCTGACGGTCACATCTACTCATTACACAAACGATTAATAAAAACTGAGGGACTGTATTTTGTTTCAAATGAGACTGTGACTGTGTATGGAAATCCAGTTTCATTAAGAAGATAATGTGAACACTCCAGTGACCTGGACGGTGCTATAACCTGAACCCCAACTAAACCACTGAAAATTAGCATCAGGATGTAATTTAAACAATTACCTTCACAAAGAGACATTTTAAAAGACTTTTGTAGACAGCTTCCCAACCGATATTTGGCTGTTAAGGTGGTTGTCCAACAAATTGAAACTGGTTAAGTGTCCACATACTAATTATTTAATGGCAAATTAATAAAGATTTTCTTTCTCGAATTGAATTTGAAGCCATGGCTGAAAATTAAAACAAGTGTCAATTTTGTGTTTCTGGGTCTGTTTGAAAACCTGGTGAGCTAGGAGCACGCGTCAGATGAGGTACAACGCTAAGTAGAGAGCTCGCTTTAACAAAACCTTTGTGTCACTGCTTTAGGCTACTATTTGCCCTCATTATTATTCAATCATACCTGAACATGTCACCCAGGCCTTTGAGCATGCCTTTCTTGGGTTTGTTCTTGTCCTTTTTCTCCTTTCCATCTTTCTCCCTCTTGCACTCTCTTCCACCATTAACCTGGTCATCCCGGTAGGTTGCTCCACCTGCTGGTGTGTCATTGGCTGTTGAGCTCCCCTCTGTGTCTTCCTCCACTAAAAAGTCAACAGATAAATGATTAAATGAATAACTGAATGAATGAATTAACTGAATAACGAACAAATTAACCAAATAAAGACAGATAGTTAGATACTTCAGGTCGATTGATCAAATCAGTAATAAGGATGCGACTCAAGACCTCAATAGTGCAAATATTTTCCGTTTCATTTAGTTTAGGACTAAAGTTTATGTTCATAAACATATAAATAGTGTCATTTTCCTAATGCACTATTTACATGCAGCATTTACATACTACATATACTCAAAAACTCTGTATATATGTAAGTCCACTGTGACTAAATAATACTTACACTACTATATAACTGACACAAGGCAGTTTTGCTTGGAAGAACTGAAAACCAAAACAACAATCCTTCATTTAATTAGACGATAAATAAGAAAGACATGAAACCTGAAGTTTCAAACACTGACCAACAAATGGAGAAACATTTGTAAATAAACGTTAGAATTAAAGGTCAGAATAAAGAAAGGAAAGTAGTAATAAAGGTAAAACCAAATGATTGGTTAAAAAAAGAAGGAAGAATGAAAAGGCAAACAAGCATGTTTTGTTTCTTCACTTCCATGTGCTTGGCCTTTCATCTGTAGTTGGCATATGACTAATAACAGCTTTCATACGTCTTCCACAGACCATCTGACATCAAACATCTTGTTACTCACTATTAAAATAAAATCAAGCATGCTAATATCAATATCTGTCATTCAGCAAATGCTTTCATCTAAAGTGAGGCTTGAACCAGAAACCTTCTGATTTCTACTCCATTACCATCTTGCTGTGGTCTGACATCCACATCTGTAGCCAATCATTATCAATCAGTTCTGACTGAGTAAATGTCTGTTAACTAGACATGTGTGATTATTAATACCCAGCAACTGTCTGCAAGTTCTCTTTTGGCTGCTCCCTTTACGGTCTCTGACCTAGTTTTTATGCCGGATGCCCTTCCTGATATAGACCTCCCTATTTATCTGGCCTTGAGACTGGCATTACAATGCATAGGTTTATGCATCCTAGTGGCTGAGTACATATAGGACAATTAAGTGTCTCCACTTAACCTGACTGCATGCGTTTAGAGGACATGCAAATGCTACATAAATAGGAATTTGAAGATGGACCCTTGGTCCTTCCTGCTGTGAGGCCACCGTGTCACCTGTCTTCAAACAAAAAACACTATAATTTGAAAACACTATAAAATGGACAGCAAGCAGATTTTAAGTATATATTACATTTTAATGTAATGTTACATTTCAATGGTGTTTTCTCCACCTATGAAGCTTTGTAGGCCCGATAAAAAACCCACTACACTTGTTAATATCAGTTTTCTTACTTCCTTCCTTTCTTTATCCCATGTGAGCCAGCTTAGCTAGCTTAGCTGGCTCAGAAGTGCAAAGGCGGTGTAGCTGCACGAATGAGCTGCATCTGGCAATTAAAACTGGGATGCAAGATTAGAGAAGCGTGCTAATTTCTGCAGTGCATAATGATGCCATCTAGGATAACACACAGGAGATGGTAGTCGGCCAGGCCTCCTAGGGGGCTAGATGAGAGTCTGTGTGTAGGCAAGCACTCAGCTTGGCAATATCAAACACCCACGAAAGAAATCAATCTGGTCTTGACTAAAGAAGTGAGAGAAAATGATTAGTGCTATAAAATGGACCCTTCATTTTACAAACACTGCTTATTAGCACAACAAAAAGACCAGCGATGACAAAGATTCAACAACAGATCAATAGTCTTTCAATCAAAACATCCTAGTTAGGCTGTTATACAGAGTTTGTTATTTGCCTCAAACACAAAAAATCCATGAATTAACCTAATTAAAAATAATTCCAGCTGTACAGAGGAATACTTAATGTTTTGCCACCTCAATCAAAGGCCACACTTAATCTCATCCTTTTGAAATAAACATCTCACTATTTCCTGTAAATTAAAATGAATCTGAAAATGAAATGAAATCTGGTTAAGCACCAACCCAGAAATTTGGTATTCCAGAAACGATAACACACCAGTCCGGTCCGGCCCAGCCCAGCAGCTTTTCCTCAGCAGGGTATCTTCAACTGACACATTTTTCCCCAGATGACTGGGGATTTTATGTAAATAAAAGTCAGCTTAAAGAGAAAAAAAAAATGCCTGAGCTTATCAGTCAAGTCTGACTATTAACCTGAGGGACAGACACCAGCCGCTTGCTTTTATCTAAATTGAAACTGTATTTGACTTATTTGAATATCACTAAGAGGGAATTGCAATATACCCTTGTGGCAAAATCTACTGCCCCCATTTCTCTTTGGGATAGATAAGCCAGTATTTAGTGGCATACAGGCACAGCGAACCAGAACAAAGCAGCTCATTTAAAAAATATATCTTTAGCTGGCTAAATCGAATCTTTTAATAGAAAACAAGGCAGCTCCTGCAATGATGTGCTGTTATTACCTGGCTGGGGCTGTCTCACAGCCTTGTTGCCGCCAAAATATAGCTGTAGGTAATAAGATACCAGCTCAAGAAGGGTTTCCTCAAGAAGATCATGCACATGTGATTGCAAAGGTTTTAGCTGTTTGGTGCACTGGGGATGCAAAAGCAAGACAACTTCAGAGGAATCACAATTCAGTCTTCCAACCAGAAGATTTTTGAAATGTGCACTAAAAAACTTTGCTGGAAAGGCTCAAAATTCGAGCAAAACATTCAAATATTGCAAAAAATGTTTTCATGCTGGAACAAGGTGGAAAGGTTAGAATACTGCCAGAATGCAAATAAAAGTGGATATGCAAATAAACCATGACGTTTCAAGCTCATAATGATGTACCATATAATTAAATTGATGGTATTGATTGGAATACAGTTGAGTGTTGGGTCAGTATGGGTGTGGCACTCCGTACACAAAGCTTATGTGCTCCCAAAACGTTTTAGAGTACCTGCAACCCATTCATGTTGCACAGGTGTGAATAAAACACTAAGGGATATTTCATGGGTCTAAAAATTGTCTTTTAACTTTTTCTGTTTTTCTTAATGAAGACATGTTCAGATACCCTGATTGTATTATGCTTCATACCATCCACTGCTGACTCCAGCAAGTTTGGATGACTGTCTGCAACTATACACCTGTACAAAGTGAGTTCATATGCAGATAAGTTTTGTGTACGGAGTGCCATACCCATACTGACCCAACACTCAACCAGCGGTTATTGGTAAAAAAAAAAAAAGGAATCCCCAATCCAGCTCCCACCCTGTATGAACAACAGTCAAATGTGCCCAGCCTGCAGAATAGCAGAGCTGAGATTCAAAATGATGTGTTTGTAATGTCAGCTCTGATATACTAGTGTGTTTAACTGCTGTGCCATATGAGCAAGAAAAGCAATGAGCAAGGGTTCACATTAGGAAAAAAGGGAATCACAAACAGTAATATTTGGCCTAACAGTAATAAGTTAAAGCCTAAAAATACATACACTACCCTACACAATTAAACAATGAAAGCAAATGCTCTTAATGAATAAGTGTGATGTCTGTGATTTTTAGAGCGATATTTCAGAAAAGTTGCTGAAGGAAATGAAAAGGTTTTGGGTTGGTTCTGGGTTGCTGGAACAAACAGTACAATCCACTACCAACAAAGTACAGAACATAATTATTATGAAGATAATGTATTAACACCTCAAGTATAGTTTCAGAGACTTGATGAATTTACGCCAAGACAAACTGAATTCTCTCAAGTGGCTAAGTGTAATATTATGAAACCGTATTTCTTTGCATGTATCACTCCAGTGACAATGACTAAATGTTCTGTCAGTACATCTCTTAAACTAAAGAAAAAAAATTCTAGAACAAATACAGGTGCCATTGCTTGTAGAAAAACTGCTGCTAAATTTACTAAGGCGAAGGACAAACTACCAGTAAACAGGACAAAGGCTCTACTGCTCTACGTCTGAAAGCATTACGAGGAGGACAGGAATAAGACAGGACAGGAATCAGACAGCCCCAGTGGAGAACCAGTTAGCAGGGATATCTGTGAGCCACTTGGACCTGGACATGAATCGTAATATGCAAGCAAGTAATATGCTAATTCTAATTGGTGATGGACTAGTGTTCAGATCAGCTCATTCTGCCTGTAAGGGGAAGCCTGACCTAGATATACCGAGAAGAAAATGGTTTATGAAGTGGCCAACATGGCAAAACATATTTCAATATAATCACCATACAATGAAGGTCATTTTCTGCTTTTCAGTATATACAGCATGTGTTACAATAAAAGCCAGAATGTTAACCATGTGTGCTCTGTGTTAAGCTTTGAATACACTGAGGTCAGATGGAGTCCTGTATGAATATGATCAATCTCTTTCTGTATGTAAGATAAATGCTCCTGCTTCATCTGTGTCCATTTGATCAGCAACCAAGCTTATTAAAGCTGGTGCATATTTAAAAGTCATTTTTTTTAAGGCAGAATTTCACGCAACAGTGGACAATGTAGGCCAGATTTCAGCCATCTATAAAACATTAATATTGTCATATTTTCCACTTTTTTAATTCAGATACAAGGATATAATAAATCAAGGCAGAATACACCAGGGAGTCATAAAGAAATTATATAGCCATTGTTACCAGATGGTTACTGTAAGTATCAATAGATTAAAATTACATTGTTTTGGTAGGGCAGTGCATGCAGCAGTCTTAAAAGGGGTGGGGTCTTTTATGCTGTGTAAAAAAAGCTGAAATCAGTGCATGACTATGTCCTTAAGCAAGACCCTTACCCCTGTCTGCTCCAGGGGCACCATACAAAGGCTGACCCTGGACATTTTTTCTAAAAAAAGCTGGGATATGCAAAGAAAGAATTTCATTGTACTGTACAGCCATATGTGTAATACCCAAGTATGGGAAATGTATTGTTTGTGTCAGGCAAAAATAGCCTTCTCAGATGCTAACGGGGTCTTGAGCAGCAATAGACTAATTGGGAACATTAAAATTGAGAATAAAAGGGATACAATGCATAAACAAACCAGTAAAATTGCTTTAGTAATGTCAGGCAAAGTATCATGATATATTTTTTTCATGATATTGTCAAGCTGTTATCTAAAGGTATTCATCATATTTAGGATTTAGAACCATTGATTCATAAGAACACCGAAATAGGTGTGACAGTTTATAATGATTCTGAAGTAATGCTACTCTGTTATACTACCAAGACATGTATACAATCATAACATAATTAATAATAAGAAGATGAAGAAGAAGAGGAGGAGAAGAGGAGGAAATAATACAAAAACTTTATAATATGTTTACATGTTTCCATGCCTTCATCCTCTTCTTCATCTGCCATCATTGTTATACCAGGTCTGTCGTAAGATTTGTCAATGGCTGCACGAAAGCTCTCATTGCAGCCCCGGCCGCCTCGAATGATCCTGGGGCGAGGTCGGTGGAAGGGGACGTCCCCATTGAGCGTCACTTCAGCCACAGCTGTCTGAAGACTCTCCAATGAGCTTGACTTCTTTAGGCCAAGGTTAGGTCCTATATCTTGTGTGTGATTTCCTAAATAGCCAGAAAGAAATGAGTTGATTAATAAAGAGCTTCTTAAAACAATTAGGTGAGACTAGTCAACTGCAATACAAAGAATTAATTTTGAACAGAGAGGTACAAAAGTATTCTATTTTTAAAGCAATACTGTTTCTTCTCTTCCTTTACTAAATGATTTTACCAATTCATTCAAGAACTTTCAATCATCTTTAGTACAATGTATCAGGAGTTACATCAGACATTAGGTTGAACTAAAATGTGCCTATGTTGCAGGACATCACATTCATTTACTCATTCCTAAATTAAATTCAGAGGGGCCAATCCACATCATGCACGTTCCTGAAAGGTGATGGTTAACTATAAAACTTGAATTTGATACAGATGTGGAATACACATATATGAACAGGGCGTTTAAGATAAAGAAAGTAGATAGAAAGTTTTAGGCAATAATTTGAGGCACAAAGGCACAATTTCTTGGATGGGTATCTCAGGGGTACAAACTTTTACTGACAGTACAAATATATTACTAGTATCTTATCTAATGTTTGTGTATCAGGGGATCTCATTATTTGTGTTCATTAGTATACTTTTTTTTTTGTTTTTGACAGAATATTCAGATCGACCCAACTAATGAAATATTTGTAAATTATTATCATCATTAATATATAATGGTTTCTATTATCATATTGTTATTATTAGCATTGTTATATTTAATTTATATCATCATCATGAGTGCTAATATTATTCCGATTGACTTTTATTGATAACTTCATTTATTTTCTTTATAAAAGGCTTCAAGTATTCCCCCCCCAGCATTGACTAGCTTACATACTGACTACCTTACTCCTCCTTGGTCTGAGAGACCTTCTGCCAAGGCTATTTCGTATGTTTGTACTGCACCAACACTGCTCATGTTACAGCCATGATCAATGGTCAGTCCTTTACACTAATAATATTTTAATGCATATAAGTACATTTTGCAAAGCCAGAGCAATAATCCTGCCCTTGGAGCTGGCAGAGTAGAAAGCAGAAAAACAGAATAAAGGCTACTTGGCTTGTTGGATCTACAATCGGTGTCTTTTTGAGGAGAAGAAGCAGGTGGGTACAAATAACACATTTGCCAAACACCCATTTTCTAAACCATCTGCGTGACTGGGATAAATTGTTTAAGCAATGGAACAATAACACACACACACACACACACACACACACACACACACGCACACACACGCACACACACGCACACACACACACACACACACAAACATACACAAAGGCATAAAGAGAGCTCAAGACAGAGCAAGAATCACACATCACTACGGGTGCATTTAACTTCATCTCATTGATATGTACAGCATAATGGATCTCCATTATGCGCTCAAATATAATTAACATGCAAATGATATATAAATATATAAATATACATGGAAGGATGACAGAAAGCTTCCTTTCAAAGGAGTGCAGGCGGGCCTATTCTTTCTGTTTGTTGACTGAACTGATAGAACTGCCATTCCTCCCATCAAGCATGCTAGGTCAAACAAGAACTTCTGATGTAGAACATTCCACATAGACTTGTTTAAAGACAACATAGCTTCTTCTAAAATTTAGTTTGTTTTATTTCAGTGGATGCTGTTCACCATGTTTATGAAGGCAGAGCATGAAGAGCATACAAAATGCAAATCTAATGAATGGCTCAATGAAATCATTTGGTTATGTCTACTTCCCCTCAAATTAACAAAATGAAGGGTAGGCTGGGCTGGCCAATGATTTTATTCTTATTTCTGGCATTGATGAAGTGCTTCAACGATTTGCAGATTAACAGTTACAGATTACATATGGACCATGGTAAGAATTAACAGAGTTATGTAGCAAATTACAAATGTTTTTATCTCATAATGACAGATTAAATTATTTATATACATATAGAATGCCTTTACACAGTAGTTTTTGTAGCTTATTTCTTTATTACTAGAAGCTTAATTAACGTTTGCTTATGTTTTAGTTCAGTAATTATATCATTGTTTGTATTACTATTACCATTAATATAATAATAATTATTATTATTATGCAGATTAACTTTTTTATATAATTTAATTTTTTAATTGATAATTGCATTTTCTTTACATCAACATTTAAAAAAATGACTTTCACCCAGCACTGACTTGCTTACATACTGCATTAACTTCAGCCTCCTTGTTCAGAGAGTCCTCCTGCAGAAGCTATTCGGTATGTTTGCACTGAACCAACAAACATGTGGTGGCACTCTGTGTAAATATAGATGTTGTTCAATATTTCTCTGACTTAAGACCATTCCGTTGCAGCAAAGGCCTTGGCCCATTTCAGAGAGCTAAATGGGGTATATTCAGTGGCGGATGGGCTCAGGCTCATAGCGGATCTCTGGATGGAATGAATTGAAGCAAAATAAAGAACAGCCTAGCAAAATAAATTCCCCATTACCATGAGAAAACAAGTGGGAATATTTTACAACAACTCAGTTTAAGCAGCACTCCAGTTGGATTTTAAATGAGTATAATGAGTGATAAATGTTGATTTGCTTAACATGGGGGGTAAACAGCTGTACTGGTAAAGGTACTGGACCGGTAATCCAAAGGATGCCAGTTTAAGCAAGGCTGCAATTGCTCAGAATGTATATTGTAACATCACTGTAAGTTACTTTGGATAAAGACATCTGCTAAATGTTGAATTTTCATTCCTTCACAAAAAGTAAAACTTTAAGCATATATATCACAAATATTTTCTTGATCCTTTAACCAATAAATGCTGGAGTGGGAACTTTACCAGAGCCAAGTGAAAAAAGATCTAATTTTATTCAGCAAAAAAACTTATTTCCAGAAGCACTGTAGTTGCATTTGGCATGTAACAGATTTCTGAATCAATGTTAACAGCAATCATACAAATTTATACATAAAAGAAATATCCAACCCAAACAAAATCCCCCCACATGCTGACAGAGAATCAGGCTTAAACAACATACAGTAAATGAAAGGCTTTTGAAGCTTACATGCAAGCCTGTTCAGCTGGAGCAGCACACATGCCTAACACAATGGAACGTAGTGAATAAAGCCAAGGTGGCTGCTGCAGTTCGAGGAAGCACAAATGACATCTGCTTAGTTTTGAATCTTGGAATGATCATCCCGCCGAGCCCTTTTGGCATTTTGCATCATAAACAATGGCATTGTGACACATCGAGGCAAACAACACACACTACAGAAAAGCTAGTAATTGTTCTCACTGACTGTTTTTTTTCTTCTTCATTGGGAGCCAGGCAGGCATTTGACAAGAACATTTCAAAAGGCCAGACTTCATGATTCCTATCACATATCTAATACAGAGCCTGCTGTCACTCATGGGGAAGAGAAAACAAGACCAAGATTAAGTACCCCCAAAAAACCTTTCTTCTCTTTGTTTGCTTGTGCCAATAGAGAAGATGTAGTGGGTGGCATGACTGTGATAATGACACACTAGTTTTGTGATCCCATGATACAGTAGTGAAATATGCTAGCCCACAATAGCTGAGATAAAGAATTTCAGAATGGAAATGTCAGTCTGTCAAACCTCTACACAAAAATGATTGGCTGGCTAAAAAACCTAGTCACTTTGAGATTGACCTATCGTTGTGCTCTTTGTGTAATCGTTGTATTAGAACAAAGACCGTTCGCAATAGGAAGAGCATCTGACCTAGTTTACGGTGAGCAAAAAACATGTAGAATATACAGATTCATCTGCACAGCAAGGGTGTACCTGGGTCTGACTGGTTTCTGCTACTTCTGACATGATGGCACAAAAGTATTTCTCAGCACTGACGGTTTCTAGCAGTGGCTAAATTGGTCTGTGTGGAATGTGCATGTTCTCCCTGTAAGTGTTTCCTCTAGGTGCTCCGATCTCCTTCCACAGCCCATAAACATGCAGTCAGGCTAACTACTGGAGGCACATAATTGCCCTATAGTAGAATGTGTTTGTGTGTGTGTCCACTGAAAAGCTAAAACAGGCACCAGCACTCCCCACCCAGCCTTAAGATAAGTGGTTAAGAAAGTCAGTAAGTGAGTGAGTTCTAGAAATGCTTTTAAACCGTTTCCAGGGAGAGACTTTGCTAATGCAGTATAATAATAACTACATTGTGTCTTGGTGCCTTACTCTAACTTGCAAAGGTGTTTGACCAGTGACATGAAACTGTCTTTCACAACCTCACCTACCAGGTACACTGAGCATTCACCCGTTTTAAAACTCCTTCACATCTGTTTCAACTTACATATGAAAATAATGATCACCTGTTTGGAATAAATCATACATCTGACTATGATCCTACACAATCCTTGACTCTGCCTCATTAACAAGGGCAGTCGTCACTTGGTGTTTAAGGTAAGCTAGTTAATGTTGCTGGTTCAAGGCTAAGCCCACTAACAGTTTCCCACTGTCGGGCTTTTGAGCAAGACAGTTAACATTGCTCAGACAATATACACTGTCTTAAGTCACTTTGTATAAAAGCATCTGCAAAAGATTGTAAATGAGTGTGTTGTTTTGAAGGCAAAACAAACTTTGGTCACACCACTGATTGATTGGATTATTATTACTCTTTTGTTCCCTTTGATTGGATTATTATTACTCTTTTGTTCCCTTTGATTTGATTATTATTACTCTTTTGTTCACTTTGATTTGATTATTATTACTCTTTTGTTCACTTTGATTTGATTATTATTACTCTTTTGTTTAAAGAGATTTGCTTTGCATTAAGTTCATTAATTACGCTTCTATTTTTGAAAACACTCTTACATTGCAACATTGTTCAACATCTTTTGTAACTAGTCTTTGAAGTCTACAGGGACTCTTGAAAAAAAGTGATTAGCAATAGATGCTAAATCAGGTATCAGAGGCATCAGGAATAAAAAGGTCTGCACTCATTGCAAGGCTTTTGGCTGCTGCCTCGCGAACATGCTCTTCTAAAGGCCCTTACTCATACCAAGACCACAAATTGGTTTGCATATGTGAATTCACGTATGATCCATTACATGCAAAATACTCAGCCAGAAGAGAATTCACAAATTAAACTAAATAGTGATTTAGTTTAGAGGCTTCCCTTCATAAAACGTTTTATTTTGCAATAAAACATATTTTGCAATTGATTGATGATTCAATTATTCAAACAGTAATTCTCATTTAAATATTTTATACCAATTTAGAAATTCACCTAATCATCCACTCACACCTGGGTTATTAAGAGATTAATCTGTTCACTGCTTTTAAGGTGAAAGAGAACAGATGCATTCAGGCATAGAAAGAACATGTGAAACTCCTTACACAAAGTATTGAACCCTGTTGTCAGAGCCTGTGTTGATGTGTGAAACTAATTATTCATCAAAGCCCTTTAAGACTAATTACACATTATTTTAAGCTCTAATTATAATGGTCACAAAACTAACAGTACTGACTTGTAATCTGTACCCTGGCTACCCTGCACCATGTGGCTCCATTTAACCAAACCACAAGGACACACAGTTCATTATCTCCTAACATGACGTGGGTTATGGTGGGTTATTTACTGCTGTGATTGTGGACCAGTTAATTTTACAGCTGAACATAACCTAAAGATAGTGTGCAGAAGTCTGAATGCTTCCAGGTGTAAAAGACATTGAGCTATGGTACAAGTGACTGAGACTGGATGCCAGAGCTAGAACCTGTGCATTCTCCAGGGAGGGTCTCTCTGAAATATTTTTCAAATTATTGCCAGCTGACTTAAATTCTAGCAACATAAAACTTCATTTCTCTCCATAGAAAAGAATATTCATTAGACCACCAATCGAGTTTACACTGCCCAGTACATGTATTCCAAGATTTGTGACTCTTTTGGAATAAACCCAGTTTGATGGATTGATTGCAGCCAGACAAACAAAGCTAATCTACCTTTGAGGGGGGCATTATATCAAACAGGATTCCTGAACACCCCCACCCAAGCATTTGCCCTATATACAGTGATTGTTCAATGCTAAACTAAAATATACAATTATTGGACCCTGACCTCTCCACCAAAAACTTAACCCATGACTTTCTAGCTGTGAGAGGACAGTGATCACGTCACCCAAATGAAGTCATAAAGTTATATGTAAAATAAATTAATTAACACAATCATATACATAAACATGTGTGCAGTACATTCATAGTCTTTCATAAAAAAATCTGGGGACGCTGGAGTCAGGGTGCCGGATATGCCATTCAACCTGGAGCAGAGAGGGTTAAGGGTCTGGCTCAAGGGTCCTACATAGCATAAGTCTACTCACTAGGCTACCACTGTCCCTATGTTGATATTTGACTTTAAAAAAATAAGTACAAACAAGACTATGAAAAATCACATTGCTTATGTCATGCTACATTGTATAATAAGGTGCATTTAATAACATGGCATAAAGAGATTATAGTTCTTAGTTTTGGCTTCACTTTAGTCTGATGATGGTATTGGTCATGAAAAGGCCTGGATTTTCGTGACAAAAATAAGTGCTAAACATAATAAACAAGAGGCAATATTATTCCAATATTAAACACACAAATGTAATACAGTAGTACCTTGAAACATTTTTTTTCATAAGGATGTATGATGAGGGAAAACTATTAATGTGTTTAACGGTCCAGTGAACTGAATGTATTTTAAGCTTATGTACAATAATGGGGTAGTTTTTAACACTAACAGGCTGAAATAACCAAACTGAAATATAAAGACACCGATAAACAATTAAAAACAGTACAATAATAAGAAATACAATAGATGCTACACTTCTAGAGAGAAAAACAACACTAAAATGATATCTAAACATCAAAACACTAGCATGGCCAAGCACAAGCATCAAACTGCAACCCAGGAGGGGCAAGTATCCCCGATTAGTCTTCTTACCTTCAGTGCTGTTAGGACAGGGTGTGAGGTTAATCTCGTCTGCTACTGTTAAAGAGGCATAAAGAGGTGCGATGGGTTAGTAAAAGAAGTTTAATTATTTCAAACCCCATGCATTTAAAATATACTCTGACTTTATTTCCATAAACAAGAGAAAAGGCATGTATGTAAACAGACAGAGATTAATAGACATGCCAAACAGAAAGAGATACGAGATTTAATGCCTTTGTCATCATAGTCACTGCAGAACAGGTTACAAAGTGTTAGGTGATTACTCATAGTCCATGCATGGGCTCTCTTTTTCTACTCTCAGTCTTATCACACAGATGTCTAATCTGGACGAAAGCGCTCTTCAGTATACTACTGATCTAAAGCACAAAAGACTACATCAAAGGGAAGAAAGATATAAAATACATGAATAGGCTGAATAAGTGATTTTCTTGAAGTACAAAATTGTATCATAAATGATAAGAAGTACTTCCAACTACGGCCTTCATTGCTCTTAATAAGTATTTAAAAAATCCTAGCAAAGACACTTTTCTCCTAAAAACATACATTTTCTAAAGTTGGGTGTCTTTAAATAGAAAATGATTGTAGGTTTTACCAGTCTTAAGCTACATTGAATGTTTGATCCTAGAGCAAGACCCTTAACCCTCAATGCTCTAGGTGTGCCCAACAATAGCTGACCCTGCAGTTAGTGTCCAAACAAGATGGGATATTTGAAAAAAGAATTATTTTGTATGACAAATAAAAGCATTCTTCTACTGTCACTTGGGTGGTGCAGTAGTTTGAATCCCATCCTGAGGTTGAGCCATGCATGGATAAAGGGAAAAAGTTTAACATTTTTTGCTGGAGTCCAAGTTCAAGCTCTTCAGTCTAACTGAGACAACTGTACTAGCGATGAATGATACAGACAGTTTAGGCTCTCTCGCCCTCTCTCATACGCCATTGTAGTGATGTGGAACACACAAGGCACAGGACAGATGAAGTATGCTAGTCTTAGCCCCCCGGCTAGTGCATATGCATCATGACTCTAGAAGAAGTGAATTGGAGATGACTGGGAAGCCTTGTTAATTAAACTGCTGTATATAAGTACATTTACATAATTTTTATAATTTAAATCATCCGTATTTATCGATTTCACATATTTCAACACATGTAGATTATTGAGAGTGCCTAGATATACAGTTTCATTTTGCAGACACCTTTATCCAAAGTTACCTACAGTACTATGACAGCATATAGTATGAAATAGCTTTGGGCTATCAACCAAACTGGCAGTTTAAACCCATGCTCTGATATGCTGCAACTGTTGGGTCCTTGGGACCCCAGCTCTGACCCCAGCTTCTGAACCCAAGTTGAACATGATAAGAAATAGTTTAGTTGTACTGCACGTGTGTGGCAACCATGCAGGCAACCATGCAGGCCGAACATGTTTAGAGGAATCAACATGTCTAAATCAAGTTTTTAATTTATCATATACCAGTTAAGCCTCTGGAAATGTGTGCCAGCCACAGTTTAACACCCCAACTGATCAGTGTTTCTGTGAACTTGGAACATCTATAAGGTGATGGCATCTTAAAAGCCTTTCAAACTTCACTTTCTTTTGATCAGAAGTGGCGTAATTGTTTTATCAGGGGGACATCACTTCACCTATCAATTTTTCATCAGGCACAATAGGAGCTGACAGCGCAATTATCAAGCATTTTGATAAAGCGGGATGGAGAGGCAGCTGGCGGGTACTCAGCTCTTTACACACCGGAGGATCGTCCCGCCATTACTAATGGCTATTATTGAACCCAGTTACCAGCAACTCACTTTTAATTGATATACTAATGCAGTTCAGCTTGAATGGGAAACTAAAATGAGTTATCTGCCCGATCGTTTTTACTCTCCCATTTCTCTGTGAGTGCAGTATCAGTAATCTGTGATGAGATGTTTTCTGAAGTGGGGAAAAGTGGTAAAAGTTTCTGGATTGTGCTGAAGATCAAGACCAGTTAACAGTGATACGAGCTTTACTGTATATTCTAGTGGGACAGAAGAGGCAGAGCTGGCTTTATCTCCTGCAATTATCCGCTCATCGGAGCAGAAGCATCGGTAAGTCCTGAGAGACACAGTCAAAGTGCATGTCCATGTTCCTGAGCAGAGGAGTGACTAGCATGACCTGCGCAACAACTAGCTTCACCATTACTCTGTGACACAACCTTTTTTTTTTACTTTATATATTTTCAATCATGATCCAACACGTTCAGAAGTGTATCCATCCAAAGTGTCTCTTTCACCTTTTATTCTTTATGAATAGAACATAATTTATACTATGACTTGAAAAAAAAAGGAAAAAAACGTTGATTACTTGCTTTAGTTTCACAAGTTATGTGTTTGACCAAATTGAGCAGTGTTGTTTTATTCTATGAAAGAATAAAACAACACTGTTAACTAACTAACAACAACTAACTTTCTCTTAATTAAGTGGTCTCTTAATTCTTTCAATGGCTATTCA
Organism: Microcambeva barbata; assembly: GCA_034509105.1. Classification (NCBI taxonomy): domain Eukaryota; kingdom Metazoa; phylum Chordata; class Actinopteri; order Siluriformes; family Trichomycteridae; genus Microcambeva; species Microcambeva barbata. Next base: position 16,800,132 of record JAYDZF010000026.1, on the reverse strand, counting down.
TCATCACACAATGTTTTTGTTTGGTTTTTGATACCGGATTCCAAACCGGATTCCAAACCAACATGCTTTGGGTCCAGATAAACACTGAAAAAACCTTTAACTTCTGACCAAGAAGTGTAGACTGGAATGTATTAGAGTATTAGGACAGGCTAACAAAGTTCTTTATGAAGTGATGAATTAAAGCTGAAACTATTTGGTTATATGGATCAGTAGTTGGTCAGGTGCAAGAACAGCATATGTCTAAAGAATACTAGCCCAGTGGTCAACCATAAAGAGGGGTAAGTGGGTAAGTGAAGATGTAGAAGCATTTTTATAATGCAGGAACTGGCAATCTAAGCTGTGTGACTGGCATTGTATATTTAGTTTTCTTTGATGGAAATGTAACCTTGGCGATAAATGGACTGTCCACCAAGACAACGAATCGAAGCTCACTATGAGTTTAACCAAAAGTTGGTTATTGAATCAATCCTGGAATATTCTAGAACGGTAAAGAAAACAGATGATTTTTGCACTAAAAGAATGAATTCAACAAGAGAAATAAATTTTATTTTTTTAACTAATATATATATATATATATAT
>JAYDZF010000026.1:16770870-16790023 GCA_034509105.1 Microcambeva barbata | reverse complement strand
TCCAATTCACTCACTAAAACATAAAATTTATTGTCTCTACATAGCTAAAATGTTACATTAAATGTAAGCTTTAAAAATGTGTGTGCATTTCGAGAAGGGTGCATATGTGTGTTTCAGCTATTTGACAAACTGTCAACCTGTCTATGAAAAAAAAGTCTCCACCTGTCACATCTCTAAGACAGCGAGCGAGTGAGCGAGTGAGAGATGAATCAGTTCAACTTTCACCTGTGTTTCTCTTTCTTTAACACCTTTCTTTTCATGCTATCCCTCTCTCTTATACACACACCACTTGAGTTTGTTTGGGGGGGCGGGACCTGCTGTCAGATTTAATTGGTTGAAGACTAGATATCATTTTTAAACAAACAGTTTTTCCTCTAAATCCAGTATACAATCAATACAACATAAGAAGCACTAGCAGAACCAAAACCGGCAAATGTATATACTATCAGGCTGGATCACTCGATCACTAGTAAACACTGGATTGTTTTCAATTATTCCCCTAACGCAGTGATGCTAAACGTTGTACTCTGTGTGTGTGTGTGTGTGTGTGTGTGTGTGTGTGAGAGAGAGAGAGAGAGAGAGAGAGAGAGAGAGAGAGAAAGAGCGGTCCTTTTCTGAGCGGACCATGCACTCCTCTCATCATACTCATTGACTTGTTTTCTCAGTTCTCAGAACATCCTCATCACTGAGCTCCTCAAAGACGCAGTGTTTGATGTGTATATGTGGGTAAGCAGAGGGCATGTGTGTGAGTGTGATTGAAAATACATATGTCTACAGTGTGGTACCATGCAGTGGCTTTGATCTGAACCAGGATTTTCTATTTCTGAAGGAATAATCATCTACACATTTTAAACGCCACCAGCAGACCAGACTGGCGGGAAAAATGATGATGAGAGTTTAGAGCAGGAGGGAGAAAAAAAGAAAGTTTAGACTTAAAGGAACCAACAAAAGCCAGACGGGGACTGATGGAGTGATTGTCAGAATAAAGGTCAGTCCTAAAAGCAGACTGCGGAAAGAAGGGGGGGGGAGATCAGGAATTCAGAAAAACTTTAAACTACTGCCAGCAGCTCAATGGATGATTCTAGTATATTATGTGTAATTCCACAGTGGGTTTCATGGTATTGACACCAGCCCCGAGATGCTAGCATAACATGGGACATTTTCAGGGGGCAACAGCTCATCTAGCACTACAATGCTTAATAATTAAGAGAATGTTTTCCAGTATGCCTTAGCTGTGGATATTTATTCTTAGAGAATAAAGCAGTTTGGTAATACACTACCTTGAGTTCTAAGCAACAACTAGTAATAACACCAAAAGCCTTCAATAAATGCACTAATACCCTCTAATATATACTTTCAGTAAGTGCTTACAATCCTCTGCATTCCTCATGTGGAATCCTCATCTATTCTTCTTGTGCATAAGCTCAAAGCACATTAAATTCAGTTCAGTTCATTTTCTTTAACCCCCTTTCACAATTAGGGTTTGGTACGAGTTCTAGAGCCTATCCTAGCTCTTCAATGGGTGCAAGGTACAGGAAGCACATTGAAGTTTGCTGATTTTCAAGCTGCAACAGTTTCCCTTAAACCCAACAAAGTCTTTTGATGGGATTTAAATCTGGAGACTGAGAATGTCACTGCAGGATTAAATCAGACTTAAGTCGACATAGAGGTGCATGGTATCATTGTGCTATTACTCTCAAAGTTCAATTCAATTTTTATCACAGAAGGATTGCAATTGTTCTTAAAATGCATTGACATTTCCTATAGCAGAACAAACATCTCCAACCCATCACTGACCCACCTCTTTGGTTGACCGTGGAGATTATAGTGGCAAATGTTATTCATGGCTTATCCTCAGTGAACAGGTAGTTGCTCCATTGCCACTTTACAGACTGAATGTATGTCAAAATGTGTGCTGAATTACAAACACTGCTGTGTTAGGTGTCATATTTTGACTGAACCAAGAAACTTCATATTAAACCAGTATTATTTTAGTTAAAACTGAAGTTAAACTATACAAAAGACCAAAGCTGCATTTAAAACGCAAGCCATAAGCTAGGAATGCAACAATGTACAACAAAGCAGTTAAAAATCGATTCACATGAGGCATGATTCAAATTAATATTCATGTTCAAGGGCACTGCCACAATCACCTCAACTGTTTGATGACACAAGGTTGCCAAATTGGGCTTAAAATCAAAAATGTTCAAAAAAGATATTAATTAATTCAAAAAATTAAAGATAATCACAAATGCAGAATTTTTTTCAAGAGAAATAAACAAACAAAATTTCATTTTGTTAAAAAAAATAATAATTCGGGGAGAAATTGAATCATGAACCCAGTAACATTATATCGCCTTGTACGTAGAGTGAATCGTTATATCCATATCCCTACTTATTTGTTTGCAGGGACAAACATCCTGACAGACAGTTGTGTGTGGGAGTCAGCCATAGCCATAGGTTAGGGCACAAGACTAGTAATCCAAAGATCGATCGGTTGAAACCTCACCACTAGCTAGGTTGCTGCCGTTAGGCCCTTGAGCAAGGCCCTTAACCCTCACTGCTCAGACTGTATACTGTAACTGTACTGTAAGTCGCTTTGGATATATTTGTTGGCTAAATCGGGTAACTGAACAGAAAACAACACTCTGTTGCTTTATTGGTCACTGGTGTCATCCCAAAAAAGCCTAAAACAAAGCGACAACTTTGAAGTCCTGTTCAATACTATTAGCCGGAATACAGTTCAAATATGACCAATGACAAGGCAATAATGCAGCCTAGACAGGGAACTAGAACACATTCAGACATTTAATAACTCACAATACTAAGTTTTATTTAGAGTATCCACTGTGGAAATTATGTCGTGGCGTTGGTGTAAGCAACATCTAGTTATTATAACTAAACAACCACAACCATCCTTGTAAACGACCAAGATATGCAGGTCCTGCACCCATATGTTACAGCTCACAGAAGAGCAGCACGATCCAAAAATACTGAAATAAGGATAAATGTGTCCTTTCAGCCCTCATATACAGTGATAAATTAATAAAGTGAAAATACATTCGTAGAGTCATAGCTCTTTGGAACTATACTCAGAAAATCATTTTAAAAACACTAGCACATAGTAGGAGTCCAGAAAAAACCCTCCACAAAAACACACTCACAGACACACTCAGGGACACAGACACACTCACTTACACCACACTCAAACACACTTAAGTGTAACAGTGCCCCGGGTTAATCTGAATTATTGATGGGCAAAAGAAATGTTTGTCACTCTCCAGCCTTGCACTCTCTTCACACACACACACACACACACACACACACACATACACACACAGGCCTTTAAAAGTAGTACAACCACCTTCTTTCTTTCAGGTTTTGAGAGGTGAAAGAAAACTGGAGTACCTAAAAAATCCACACAGGTAGAGCATACCGTCTTTACAGAGATTGGCTGGAGGATAGGATGTTGCTGCATGAGCAACTTACAGTGAGTTGCCCGGATAGAATAAGGGTATTATTAAGTAAGGGAAGTATGCTGGCTGGTAATTTAATTCAGTGTGCCTTTTTGTTAATTATATACTTCAAACCAATATAATCTAACTTCCTGATTAGACCTAGAGTACATGAATGAATGTACAAACGGACGATGAAAGTTCAGAAATTGACATAAAATAAATAATAAAAAAACGAATAGATAATTAATACATCAGAATACAATAAAATCTGAATAAAAACAAAAAATAACAATAATTGAAGGAAGGAACCGATGAATACATTGATGAATGAATTAAAAAAAGTTCAGAAAAAAATGAAATATAAAAGAATATATAATATAATAATAAAAAAATTAAAAACTAAATGTATGGATAGAATAATAAATTAATGAATAAATGAAGAATTAAAGTTCAGAAATAGAAAATAATTAAGTTGAAAATGTGAAAAGATTTTAAAAACACATGAATATAAATGAATACACAAACAACTGAATGGTGTAAATAAATAAAAGTTTTTTAAGTCAGTGACAGTGATAGGAATCCCTTGTGACTGCAGTGAGGAAACAGATCTTACATAACATTCTCCTTTAGTTCCATTGGGCTATCGCACCTTAGATGAGACAACTGCAACTGTAATTCCAATCCTACCTTTCATCTTGATTCGGAATATTTTGGACCCAGGAGGTGGATCCCTCCATCACATAGCTCATGTCATCGTGGGAGCTAGAAGAAGATTGTTTGGACAGGCGAGCTGGAAGAACAGGTGGTCTATCGTGTTCGATGATGACTGTGTCATCCTGTGGCATGTTCACCGTGGGGGACATCTGGTAGTTACCTGCACCAGAATGAAGAGCAAGGTATAAGGACAGTGTCAGTACTGTACAAACCCACTGTACCAGTCAGATAGGTAGTGGTATAGCTAAAATACGATTCAACTATAGCAATGAGGAAGCGTGTGGTGTCTTATTTGATCCAGTCAGCGCCGCCAGTAGCTGTCAGAGGCTGATTGACCCGAAAAATTAGTTAAAACTGCCACAAAACAAAAACCGGGTTTGTACAGTGTGCAAAGCCTTGGTGAGCTTAACCACTGATATCTTGGAATACTGTATTTCTGCAGTTGCCACAGCAATCAAAGCACAAAAAGCATTGATCTGTGAAACACCTCCTGGTTTACATTGCTTAGAATATAAAATAATTTTGTGAATGTGTAGGTTAGAATATGGGCTCATTCTGTCATCCCTCACTGTAAGTTGGACTTAATGAGGCATGGATAGCTCTCTTATACAGCATTTGTTCTATAAGTTTAAGCCCCTTGCTTTGTAGATGGAACACAATAAACACTAACATAGAGCATTTGAGAATTTGATAATATGCACAATAAAAAACCCTGTTTGCATTTAGGTTTGAATCATATTATTTTGCAATATAGTTTGTTGAGATTCTGAATAAAATAGGATAATTAATTTAGTTCAATCGACTAATCAATAAAACAGGCAATCAAATAATCATTAGAAAATTCATCAAAAATGGTTATTTATTTTCTTTTTTGCCCAGATTTCTTCTGGAACCTCAAACACAAGGACATGCTCAAATGTATAAGCATTGTTACCCCACCATGTCTGTCCGCAAGCACATCTGTTTTCTGTATTACAATCATTTTTGCAATTTTACCAGATTAAGAGCTGTGCTTAAGGGAAATGTATCTATGCGTTCTCCAAACAACTGTACAACTTTAACTTCAATTTCAGTGAGCCTCCAAGAGTAACAAATGAACTTTAATGGGAATGAATTAGTACTTAACGCTTTGCCATAATAAACTGTGAGCACAAAATGAAGGATACCATCTGGTGTTAATGGCAACTTGGATAAGTGCTTGCTGTAAGACTTGAACCAAAAGTTGAGTTTAGCCGCATTTTAGACACAAGGCTGAGACGGAAGTAGAAGATTTTACTGTTGAAAGGTCAGAGTCTTCATTTCACATCTCGGTGCCTTTAATCTACGGCTGTGTCGCTCAATAAGCCATGCAAATCTTTCCCTCCACTGGCTCCAGGCACCGGGGACAGGAAGACTGCAGGAGCTGACCTACATGCCATTACTGGCCACTTTTCAACCGAAATTGCAAAGTAAACAAAGCAGTTTCAAATTTAAGAGGAAGAAGCCAATTTTCGAATGAGCAGAATTTCACAGAAAGAATAAGACATTTGGTGTCAATGGCAAGTTACAAAACTGCTGCTATGTTGCTATGCTAGGTTAGCGGAAGATCAACCTCCTTTACCTGGGCACTGATTATAATAGTTGCATCATACATTTTATTATTATTATTATTATTATTATTAATTAAAGTATATGATGAAGCCTTGATCCTGGAATCAAAGAACGTTGTTTCTGTGAGGCAACAGTGCTACCCACTAAGCTACCATCCCACCACAATAATAATATTATAGGCAAAACAAATAAAGTTATCATTTTTCACACCATAGGACAGTAGGTGTCGCTGTTGAAGCAACAACAAAGCTATCCATCAGACCTCCGTCAAGACCAAAATAGAATAAACCATTACGCATATGTCTTAATGTCTACAGAAATGCCTGTGTCTTTAAATGTAGTTAAGTTAGATCAATTACAGTAAACATATTGTGAGCAAAGTCCATTTTTTCATGTACTAGGCCAACAACCTTTTGGAAAGACTTTCAGTGGCATTCAATGTGTACTCTTCTTGTTTACTCATTTACTGAAACACTGAGCACAATACATCCCAGCCAGGAAGCCAAGTTATTAAGGGGCCTAAACAAACCCTGATTCTTCCTACTTCAAGATGTAGCCAATCATGTGTGTATGTACATGCTAGAAGGGGGGTTTGGATCCCTGCATCCCAGTGGGTTAGGGCAAGTGCCATCTCATTTCCCTGTCCAAATAAAAACACAAAAGTATTAATTAGGATATTAATAAACATATGCACTTCTTATTAAACATTATTAGTAAAATAATTGAATTTGAATTGAATTTGTATTTGATTTAGCCTTCTTTCGAATGATTACAACCGTTGTGAGGTTTCTGATTAAAATGTTCTACATGTTCTTAATCTACTAGAGAAAAAGATTCGGACGATGTAATGCAGATGTGAGGTAAGCAGCAGAGAAGTAAATAAGCTGTTGCTTGCTGTATGTGGTTAGTGTTTGCTTTTAGATGACTATTTCAGCCTAATCATGCTGCTCATTCCATTTTAACCTTTTGCTCACTTCTTTATTTAATTATGTAAAGTTTGCCTAGAAGCCAATCTGATGACAGCCAATAATGTTCACTTGAGAACCCAATAAAACGAGCTCTATAGATCTCACCTCCACATCCACCCAGCCAAATCTTTAGGACAGTGAAAGGTAAGTCAATAACACACGTCTGAAATGAGCTCAGCTCTGATCAGAGAAAAAAAGTTTAACTTTAACTCAACTTAATGAGAATGGAAGTAAAATTAAGAGCGAGTTGATTAGCATTCAGCTGTAGCAGAAGTTCATTAATGAATCATTAAAAGCCACTTGCAAGACAAGCAAGGCAAATATCCAGTTCATTTTAAGGATAGACAATGAGTTTCTTTTTGCACACTGAACAACATTTTCCAATAGACTTCAAAAAACATGATCAAATTTGTCAAATAAAATGAAACAAAAATTAGGATATAAAATACTACACTAATATAATTTAAGTAGTCAAAAGACAAAAGGAAACATTATATAACTAAATGTTCATATAGTGATGAATTAAAAGGATGTATGAATAAAATGGAAAAGAATAGGTGGATGTGGTAGGATGGATAGATGAATGTGTTGCAGGACTGGCAGGACTACAAACGTATCCTACAACAAAGAACATTTCTGTTACAGCAGCCTATCTTGATGTTAAAAATATCATATACACTCACTATCTTAATACCAGTTAAAAATATAATATACCTCACTATCTTAATACCAGTTAAAAATACAAGAATTTGTATTTTGCACTATTGGATCTTAAGAAAGTAAAAATTCCAAATGCTGAAAAACCACAATTTATGACTGATCAAATGTTTAAGACCATAGCTAAAAATCAGTAGATAAATAACCTCCCCTAAAAAAAAAAAATGAGCAATCAGTAATGTGCAGCTCCACCATTCTTGTAGATCACTTCAAAGAATCATTTAGGCATGCTTGATGCAAGTGTTTCCATGAGATTATTGGGATCGCGACTCCTAGAGTTGTTCACAAAGGGCATCCATCGTCTGAAACTGATGTCAATTTTTGTAAAGTTTCTTTGCCATCTATCCATAAATCAGATATAGATCAAGGGAACATGCAGGATGGTCCAAAAAAGTGACATTATTCTCCTGTAAGAATTCCTTTGTCAGGTGGGCACTGTGAACTGCAGCATTGTCCTGTACAAAAACCCAGTCATTGCCACACAGGGTATGCCCATAGAATGGCAAGCAGCTGTTTCATGTCCCAGCACAACCTGAAGCTCCACAGTTTCATTAAAGGAAAAAAGCAATCATGATTGCCTGACAGCCAATCAGATCCAGAAATGTTGTTGGTCTACTACTAGAGTTTTTTGTTCCATATACCTCAGGATCATTTATTAAATGCAAAATGACGGTCTTACTCAACTCAAACTCAAAAAGAAGCTTTATTGGCATGACAAATAAGATGAGAGACAAAATAAAGGAAAAGATTCAGGAAATCACATTGTGGGATATTTAAAGACTGTATTAGTAAATTTTGGTGGAAAATAAGTATTTGGACACACACAAACAAGCAAGATTTCTGGCCTGTAACAACTTCTTTAAAAGCTTTTCTGTTCTCCACTTGTTGCCTGTATTAATGGCACCTGTTTGACCTTGTTATCTGTATAAAAGACACCTGTCCACAGCCTCAACCCAAGAACACCATATGTAGTGTGAAGCATGGAGGTGGAAAAATCATGCTTTGGGGCTGTTTTTTGGCAAATGGCTGATCTGTTTTAAGGGAAGAATGCCATGTATTGTGAGATTTTAAGCTGAAACCTCCTTCCATCAGTGAGAGCGTTGAAGATGGAACATGGCTGGCTCTTCCAGAATGAAAATGATCCCAAACACAACACTCTGGCAATAAAAAAGTGGCTCCGTAAAAAGCATTCAAGGTCCTGGAGTGGCCTAGCCAGTCTCCAGACCTCAACCCCATAGAAAATTTGTGGAGAGAGTTGAAATTCCGTGCTGCCCAGTGACAGCCCCAAAACATCACTGCTCTAGAGGGTATCTGAATGGAGGAATGCCCCAAAATACCATGTGCAAACCCAGTGAAGACTTTTGACCGCTGTCATTACCAAAAAAGGTTATGTTAAAAAGGTTATGCATTATTAAATTCCGCCATAATTTACAAATAAATGTACATTTTGTTTCCTCGTTTTGTCTCTCATAGTTGAAGTGTGCCTTTCTATGTAGGAGAACATACACAACTTCATGCACAATCAGTGGCTGACTAAATAGTGATTGTGTAATACACTGTAGGTGCATTGTAATAAATTGATAACTGTGACTGATTAAATGAAATCCAAAGTAAACCTGCAGTAAAATGGATAATAAATGCTCTGGTAAAATTAGTAATACTGCAACAGCATAACCTGTCAGTGGAGTAGCCAGCGGGGCTGGTGTGTCCTAAAGGAAGATCTCTCTCTCTCTTCCTCGCTCAGCAAGATGAGTTTCAGTACATTGCCAACATACAAATCCTTCTGACACCTCCTCTGCACCTTGTCTAAATCCATTAATCAGTCAGACTAAGAGAGCAAAGAGGCCAGGTAGAGTGTATTAAGCAAAGGACAGGGAAATATTTTTTTCCTACCGCTCAATAAAACGAACTTGAATGATGAACAAAAACCCAATGGTCAGACATATGGTTGCACAATAATATTATCACAAAGGGCTGGAAATCTTCCATAACTCATAGCCGAGCTTGATCAGTGGACCTAATAAACAAACATATAAGTCATCATCTTTAATGTTATTCTCATCATGAACAGATGGTCCAGTACTGCTACACATGGGGTTTAAAAATGACCCCGCTTACATGGTCCACCAGTAACAAAATACACAATTCTGGCATTTCCTCATGGAATCAAGCACCATGGCATTCTGCAAGTTACAACAGACATGTCTAAGATTAGTTGGAGGAGCATGCATACTTCATCCAAAAGCTCTATATAATCCAGTGGTTCCACACTTGCCTGGTTGAGCTTCAGTGGGACCACCTGGATCGTGGCTCTTCAGCAGCTGTGGGATTCACTGCAGTCAGTATAACTCCAGATACCTGTGACAACCTAACAAGAGCTTATTGAATCACTCGAAGCCTGTGTAACTACTATCTATGCTGTTCAAGGTGATTACTCTAGATTTTAGTTAGTGCTCATAATAATGATAACTTAACGATGTGTGTTCAATTATATGATGGTGAGCCTACACCATTACTAGACAACAAAGCCTAAGAAAATAAACATGTGACAATGTAAGTATACAATGTAAACTTATATTCATATGTTTATACATGTCTCTAAAAAACCAACCACATAAACATCAGCCAACTAGAAAGCAAGCAACAATAGTGCATCAATAAAATTAAGTTTACTATAGCAACTACGAGATGAAGTTCGTCTGACGTTAAAAGCCAAGTACTTAAAAAATGCCAAATTGTGGTAGCTCAGGCCATCAGAATCCCGGGAGAAAGCGTCATACCACAAGCTCTCCTTCCCTTCCATAAGTATCTAATGACTATAAGTGATCTAAACTATTCACCAATCATAGGAAAACATGTTGCTGAGTGGACTCTTCTTTGACAGCTTACACTGTCTAGCCTACCTCTTTTTTGGAAGCCACACATGACTGCTCACTTAGTTGTTCAATAAGACCTTGTGGAAACATGCCAGTGGTGCTGTTTTAAGCTCAAGACAGAAAAAAGCGAAATGATGAATGTATGAAAAAAGATGAAGAACAGAACCATGCAGCATTAAAAAATGTCACCACAAGCTAACAAGCTCAACTTTAGAGACAGAACAATCCATAGTGGGAAAATAGACTAGGCTCAGGATGTACAGCAAAAGAACAAAATACAATTCACATTGATCATTTCTCAGAAGAAATTTGGTATAGCAGTAAGCCCAGAGAATAATGAGCTTCAGTGTTTTGTAGTTGAGCTTTGTCCATGCAATCTATTTAAAATCTTCCAAATTTTGGAAGACAAATCATAAAGCATTATTTGGAAATCTTTATTAAATTGATAAAGTGAAGTGACCAGAATTTTTTTTTTCAATGATTTACAGAAATTTGTAATAATAAAGTTTGCATCCTTAAGGGTGGAACTGGGGAAAAAAAAACAATCTGATTCTCCTCAAATCACATCCTCCGCCTCATTTCTTTATTGACAACAGCATGCATGGAAGTCATCTACAGAGTTCTCAATTTAGGACTCAGTATGACTTCCTGCTTCAAGTCGATCTTTCCAATTAAAGCCAAGATGCAGGCATAGCCTGTGTTCACCCAAACACAACTCGACACAGTGAAGTGTGATGATGTGGGAATGCAGACGGGTCTCATTGTTTCTCCTCCTGATGCTAAGATAGCTGCAACATACCTAAACATCTTGGCCTGAGATGCAAGGTCAAAGAAAAACAAAGATATAAATTAAATAGAGCTGAGCAGAAGTGACAGAAAGACGGAAAGACTTATAAAAGGTCGGTATGTCTGCCTTGTGTCATCTGAAGCCTTCTGCCTAAGAGGAAACTCTTAATATCGCAGGTTGATATAGTGAGGCAGACAGAGGAATCATTCCAGTGTGTGTGTAGGCTTCGTGCATACACACTTTTACAGACAGCAGCCCATCCTTCTGACAGGCGTCCGACACCTCTGCCCATCAATATGATTCAGAGGCACCACAGCTAATCAATAATATGGCATGGTGGAGCAGGATTAACTGCCCCAGCCCTCCATCACTCTGACTTACTCACCTCAGTGAGTGCATGAAGCCATTTTTCCCCTTTTCACTGAGCAGTAAGAGCTTGCAGACAGAACATCTGGATCAATAATAAAGTAATAGTGGATGCTAAAAGTTACTAGAAGAAAAAAAGTTAAATAGTTAGATACAGTAATGAAAAAAAGAAAAACTAAAAAGAATATGGTGCTTTTAGGAGGGAGCTTTGAAAAGTTTCATCACTTTTATATCTTGGTTGGAAACAGTGGGGTGCCAGTTAAGTAATTGGACGTGTCAGAGAGCTTATAGTCCAGTTCTGATTTCCATGATTATGGAAACTTTAGAGAGAGGAAGGTTTCTATGTGATGATAGTGTGAAAGCAGCTCAACCTAAAACATTTTTGTTGATGGCATTAAACTGGTACACTACTGGTAAAAATGCATCTTAAAGGAAGATGAAAGCAAGAAGTGATTCCATTTGTTTTGTATTTTTAATGCAAAAACAAATGTTTGATGAACCCGATTTATATCGAAAGAAATGTTGTTCCACCAGAGCATGGCGAATTAACCTCTCTTGGACTGCAATATATAGAAAGCAATGGCTTTATTATGAATATTAAGGCATCAATTTGATGTTCTACTACTCTGTCAGAATAAATAAATACACAGCTGTTTACTAAGTTTCTACAAACTCATTAAAAATAATTTCCTGCACACCCTGGTACACGTCAAAGACCCCTGAGCAAGGCTGCTTCAAAAATGATACCAGTAGTAATATTGCAACATGAGAAAAATCATTTTCCATTCATCAGTGCCAATATCATAATAAAGTCCAGACTAAATGGTATAATCTCAGCATTATGACACCATCCCACCAGCCCACATTTATGTTTATTGGAAATGATTTTCTACATCATAGAAAAGCAATTTATATGTTATGCTACTCTAGTTATAAAGCCTTTAATAAACAGGGAGGCAATTTTGCATCAGGCAGATTTCCTTCCAACAATACAGCTCTATACCTTTCCCAGCTGAATCTACATTCAATAGATCAATCCACTAACAAATTAAACTAACATGTAACTAATTAACATAGATCCTAGTCAAAAAGACTTTCCCTGTTTTTTTTTTCTTATAGGGAAAATAACACCTTTTCTGACACTGTATTTAGAACTTTGTCAGCATTTTCATGTATTTTAATATAAACAGTATTTTATTTAACAATAAAATATATTTTTTTTCATTTTCATTTAATGCAATCTTAAAATGTAGGTTTGGGCATTTTACTGAGATAAACATTTGGCCCCTTGCAATGATTTTTGGGCACTCATGATCTAAATTAACAATTTTGGGGCCAGTGGGGCTAGATTAGAGGGGCTGACAAGCACTGTTCTTGTTTGATTCGGTGTTTGATGATAATAAGATGTGTTCCAAGTTCTTCAACACCAACATTACCCAACGATGGCTTAAGGGACTTTCTTAATCGTTTATCCAATTATGGTAGCAGGGTGAGGTAACCTTACAGTGGGCATAAGGTACACACAAACATCCTAGATGAGGGACCAGGTCATCAAAGCACACACACCCATTTACCTACAGAGCTCCAATTAACCAGGCAGCATGTCTCTTGAAAGGAAACCCACATACGCATGGGAAGAACATACAAATTCTGAAAAGACCCAAAGTGTTCTGTCTGAGAACTGAACATGGGGCTTTCTTGCTGTTAGTTGTCAGTGCTAACCCCTTAGCCCTGAAGGCATGACATGTATACAATAACAATGCTAAGGTCACACTACATAAGCTAAAATATGTTTTGATTTGCTGTACAGGTAACTACACAGCCTCTTGCAATTGGATGCATTTTAACACAACACTACATGATCTATCACCAAGTAGGAACAAAGCCAAGTCTGTCTGGTCCACCAAACCCGGAAGAAGTTACGAGGGGTGTAATAAAAAAATGTCCAATGATGCACATCCACAAGAAGTGGACAATCTGGGATTGGAGAGATGCTGGAGTTCTTAGTAAGCACAAAACAGTGCAAAAATTGTGTAGTGTGAACTGGGCATTATTTCTTCTTCTATGACATCTGGTCCCACTGTGGGATTCAGGGTTTAAGTGGGAAAAAAACTAAACAATTGAAACTACTGATTCACCTAGTTCAAAATCATCAGACCAAAAGAGTGAACACTGGGTCCAAGTTCACAGCACACTGTCCGACAACAGCAACAATAAGGTTGCTGCTCGATGTCCTCACGTATGACTGACAGGCTATAAACCATGTGAAGTGAGTTGTGCATATCAGAGTGTTGATGATTCAGCATAGTCTGCCAGTCAGGTCCTCACCTTGACCTTCACCCAGCTGTGTTCCACACATCAGCCTTAAGTCACAGAGCATCTGTATTGCTAGTCGGAGTGATAGAAATAGCTTGTGTAATGATGTGTGTGATAACTTTTGATATGTTTTACCAAGAAAAACAAACTGACAGGCCAGAGACTGGGAAATGGAAAAGCAGAGCTGTGATGCGTTAAAAATAAGCTGAACTGGAAACCGTCAACCACATGCAAAAAATGACAATTTGTCAAGCCTGTTGATATCAGTTTTCCCAATCTTCTCAATGGCAAACTTTTTCTTACTTTTCCATTCTGCTCACATGTCTTTTTTTTCAGACACACACAACACCCACCCACACATACATGTGTACATAACATTGCCAGGGCCTGTCAAAGAACATCAGTTGTGACACATAGAGCAGAATAACCAGTGCACTTGTAGTGCACAGTAGGGAAATAAGACCAGAGTGAAAAAAAATAGTTTTCAAGACAAATGTTGCTGAAATTTCTAGCATACAAATGTGCATGCTCAAGTACGTATAAAGTAACACTCAATGAAGTTTTTATGTGTGTGAATTTATTTACCCATCATTCTGCCCATGATGGAAGATTGTGTATTGATGGGTTCGTCCAGGCCCTCCATGGCCGAAGGATAGAGAGAGTGTGAGATCCGCCTTTCACGTTCATCACAGGGCCGATTCAAAGGATGTTTTGGTCTTGGGCTTCCAGGGCCAACCTGTTAGGACAAAAGGTAATATTAATATAAATAAAATGGATGGAAATTAATTTGGTACTCTGGTAGAACATTATGCTAGCTCACTACAACTAGGATCCAGGGTTCTTATCAATTGTTATTGTGTTGGATGCTGGGCAGGTGTGTACACAGTCACACGAATATTTTACAGGGTGAGGGGTTGCCGGAGGATGCTAGAGCCCCATTATAGATTGGTGTTCTCTCTGATATGTTTTACTCTATTGAGCACAGTGAATATTACAAGTAAATACATAAATAAAACTAATCACAGCAGTACACCTTTAGGTAGCTCTTACTTTCACACTTTATATGTTTTTTTAATTATCTGCCATGTGTTTATATTATAAATCAAATATAACTTTTTTTTATCTGAGAGATTAGAATGTCTCAATGTCATTGCTTAGAATGCTTAAATGTAAGGTTAGCAAAAAATGAGCTGAAAAATATTTACAAATAATCCCAAAATATATAAACCAAAAAGAAGACAATTTCATTAAATATACAAGTATTTGCTTCAAGTGGTACTACAATACTACATTCAATATAAATGCAGCGTTTAACAAAATAATAAAAAAGTCCAATAATGAAAGCAGACAAAATAAACAAACAAACAAAAACGTGCATGAGACATAAATGGTTCTGTTATGGGTAGTAAATGGGAAACTGAACAAACACAAATTTAATGTATACATTAATAAATAATTATAAAACATTAAGCTGATTACTGATTAAGCTGAATTACAACTGAAAACACAAAGGTATTAAATGACTACAAGATGAATACAAGATCTTCTAAGAGCTTAAACTATCTAAAGCTTTAATACTGTCCTATAAAATCATATTATAAACCTAAAAACAATATTGAGGAATGTATAGTACTTATCTAGAATGTTGCATATTATTCAATTTGCAACATTATTGAGTTGACTGTAACCTTTATTGCCCTCTAAAACTGGTTGCTCTTAATTACCCCAATTTGTGAGTTAGTTAGTGTGTGGTGGTCTGTGAAGGACTTGTTTCCTGTCCAAAGTGTTCCAGCTTAAAACCTTTTTGTCCGAGTGTTTCCAGGCCCCCATGTGCATGAGCATGGTGACCCAGCAATTAAAGATACTTATATGAATAAATTAATTAATAAAATCTGTCCAACATAAGGAAATAGTGTAATATAAGGAAATCTGACAAAAATGAAGCAACAACAAATATGCAATTACTACTTGACCTCTTTGAGGAAGTGGGCTGTTTTGCACCATTATTCTAAAACACTAACTAAACTCCTTTTCCTGTCAAAAAAGGACAACATGGATTTCCCATAGTCAATGTCTCGAATGCATCAGGTTAAAGAGCATGCTGACATTTGCTCACAGGAAACAGTTCTGCATTAGTGATTCTACTCCATGCCCAGCTTTTTCTCAGTCCTAGGCAAACACACCGGGGATTGTGGGAAGACTGTCCTCTATCACATTATACTAATAGAAAAGAACAGAGTGACTCTTTAAAGTTTATTCTGAACATTGCAGGAGCAAAAGCTTTAGACTAGAATGTTTTGGATATTGCCCAAACATTATTAACATTTATTTATTTACATTCATTATGCTGATGAATACAGCACAGCACAGTATACTGATGTTATACTGGATTAATGTAAGTCACGAAATTTAACTAAAACATTTGAACATATGGACCCACATTGTTAGAAGAGATGGAGCTCCTCCTCTAGATATACAGCTGACCCAAGGGTCCCATTTTGGTTTTATTGCTTCACCTAAACAGAATCGCAAAACTCATGTGGCTTATTTATATGGATGACTTTAAGTTTAATAAGTTTAATAGAAACCATTAAACTCCTAGTGTGAAAACATAATGAAGAAAAACATGGTCTAAAGTAGACACACTCACACTTCACATTCAAGCCAAGCAAAAAGAAAGAAAATCCATCTTAAAGACTTTTATTTATTTATGTAGGCATTTCTTTATTATTTGATATGATCATTCATTGTTACAGCTTAAATACTTACTATTAAATGTGCTAGATGTGAACCAACTGTTGTAACCCACACTTGTTTTAGTTATTAATACTTTCAGCACATTTGTAGGATTTAAATAAAAGAGAGATTGAGGTTTATAAGAAGGAGAGTGGTGAGAAAAGACTCAACAGGCACGAGGGGAAGAGGAAGATCAAATAAGTATGAAGGGATGACTGGCAGATGTTTGAGATGACCGAGCCAGATGGAGACAAATGTGCTGTGGCCACTCCTAATGGAATCAACACCAACAAAAATAGAAAGCAGACAAGGAAGAACCTGGACCTTGTACTGTAAATGCATGTACTTGTAGACATTGTAGACAGTGTATAGCTGACGTTACAGTAAGACCACTAATTAGATGATATTTCCAGTGTTAAGGGCATGGTGGTTATCTCCCCAGGCTGTACTGCAGTATGGAAGTACTGGCATTCAAATTAACAGAACATCCAGCAGCGTTAGCCTGGGGGAGCCTATAGTATTTATTATAGATGAGGCATTTAATAAAGTCCAGATCGGTAGAATCCTCTAGACAGATATATAAGTAAAGCATGCTTGAGTGACATGAAAGGGGTCAGTGCAATTACAAAAGCACCGCTGTACAAGTCTTATAATAATTCCTTACTAAGGACTGCACTCACAAGGTGAGCTTTCACTGGTAAACTAAAATTTGTTTTATCAACCTTCTCAAATATTAGCTTTTGTTTGCAGTTAAAAAATGGGATAAAAATTAAATTAAACATTAAAAAACTTAGGGTAGTTGAAGTGAAAGTGGAATGTGCCATCATCAGAAACCAATTTGTTTGCCCCATTTCTACCCTAATCTCCTATCATCAACTGTTTCCTCATAATAGATCATCAAGGTGGAATAGATACTGCTCTCATTCTAAAGACTTTTTATGAGACTTTATCCAGACAAATAGTTTTGTCTTTGTTCCACACTGCTTTTAACATGTCTCAGTGGTCTCATAAGAAAACTGAAGGTTTCAAGGTGAATAATGCTTAAAATGACCTATTTTCAAAATATGTTATACTGAACCTTAGATGTGTACCTGTGTTATTATCCATAATATTTTATTATTATTCAACTGTTTTACAGAAACAGACAAAAACCCAAGGAAAAATATAAACACACACAACACAATAATGTGGTCTAATGTAGAAGTCTGTGTCAAGGGTTTAACTGACCTATTTATTTTACTCTATTTTACCAAAAAAAAAGAAAGAAAAATCCTAAACTAGTTGAAAATCCAATTAAAAATAATTATTATAATATTGACCTTTGAGTAAAATTTAAGCTATGACAACAGCAAGAAGACTTTTCACACTCCTTTAAAGTATGTTGTGTCGATTAAGAAAGTCTCAATGCATTTAGCTGTGCCGTGTAAACAAATAAAATGCCAAATGTACCCTTGTTTTGAAGTTGTTATCAATTCAAACATATACACATGATACAAAATGAGTTTTTGAATGAAATGTAAAAACATAAGTGGCACCACAGGAGTTTTAGAATTTAAACGAGGACCACTCATTTAGAATAATTTAGATGTTAGACTGTAAAATCCAGAGTTAAATCGACGCACAGAACTTTTGTAATCCAATTGCCTTTTATAAATGGGATTACTTTATGTGAGAGCTTTATAAAAGACAAGTGTAATTAGTCACTGTGTGATGTTTACTCATTGATCATATACAGTAAGCTTCAAATTCAGCTGCACTCATTCCTAACCGATGTTTAAAACAAACTCTATGGGAAAAAAATGTTTGAGTCATATTATTATGACCTTTCAATGACCATTTCACAATTAGTGTGTAGCTCATGAAGGAAGTCATGTTTCATGAGCAGGTTTGGTGTGAACATAAGTTGTGGGAAGTACAATCTGCTGATTTGGGTTTGAATCCATCTTTTTAGATAACATACACCCATACATGCCAATTGTCTTTTCCCTGGGGCGGAGAGGATCTTCAGGCAACACAATGCTAACATGTCCAACATTACTTGGAAGAGCATGATTAAGACTTCCAATATTAATTCCCCAGACTTGATCCAATTGACAACCACTACAGATCCCCCTCCTCATATCATCCAGCAGCTGTATGATGCACGGCAGTCAGCATGGCTCCCAATTTCTGTGACAACATATCTAGGACTTAACTGAGTCACTTCCAGCTTGTCTAGCTTCTGAAGGTTCATGGTGGTTACTCTGGATATTAATGATATAAAAATAATGCGACTCAACAGTTTAACAACTAAAGGCAATGTCAATACAAAGAACACCAAAGCTCTGCACAGAGCCTTCAGCTAAACTCCACGCAACTCCTTTTAAGTGCACTGGAACCATTTAAAAATATGTTTCTCCAAATATCAGTGCATCAGACTTTCTATTGGGGGAACATACATTTACCAAATTTTACACTCTAAACTCCTGTGAGAGGAATTCCCATAACAGTTGCTCTTGCTTGATCTTATGAGGTTGTCAGACATGTGCTTGGTAAAGTTGCTTTGCCAAAAAAGACTGTAAAATGCACAACACAACTGCATAGTTATATCTATTATTATTATTATTATTATTATTATTATTATTA
>JAYDZF010000026.1:16722708-16736504 GCA_034509105.1 Microcambeva barbata | reverse complement strand
AAAAGTGCAGAAGTATGAAGCCCTCATATTCTCACTGTCTGCATGTCTCTTATTTACATCTGGTAACTTTTTAAATGTAGGTCAGGAAAAAAGAGAAGAGTAAATAAATTCCAAAAGTACAACTTGAAACTTTGCACATCAGAACTGACATTGAAAACTGGAGCTGAGGTTTGACATATAAAAATTCTCTGAACCGCTATGGTGTCAGATACTTGGTCGTGTGATAAGAAGAGCACAAACACCCAGCATCTCAAAGTCCACAAACTCAGAGATGTCATCAACTCCAGGCAGCCGCATGATAACGTCACATCTGATGAGCTTAAAAAGTGAAAAGAGGAGCATATTTGAAATGAGACCACAGAGAAGTCGAAGTAGCATTTCCTTCTGACGCTCAACCTTTCCTTTCAAATACAGCGAGTAAATAAATCAGATGATCTGGTGGGATTTCAGGTGTGGGCTTGTCTCATGAGCTTAAAGAAAGCGAGACTTGAGTTTCAAAGCAGCCTAGGAGAGAGAACGAGACGTGTCTTTAAATAGAACAATGGGAGCGAGGAGGAGGTGCGAGAAATTGTAAAAGCATGAGATTTTCGAAAGCTGAAAAATAATAATCTTAAAACATTACACATGGATGTTTTATTGTTGTTTTTATTTCCACTTTATTTATTTTTACTTTTTTAAATGAATCAAAAATAAAAGAAAAGCTTTTACAGCTGTGCTTTATACCTTCACACTAGCCCAACCATGTGGTCCGTTTAATGTTGCATTCTACTCATACTTAAATATTATTATCTTTGAGTTTTAACTTATCATATATGAATGCTTGAGTGGAGGGCTGATCAGACACTAATGGAAACAAAATGTATTTATTATAAAAAGGCTCTGGTAATCACTTATTTTATACGTGGCCTACAATATAAGCAGAATAATGATTCTGAACATACTGTGTAGTATTATTACATTACAAAGTTTAAGCTACCAATCGAATTCTGTGTAACTTCATGAGTTTCCTAATTGCAAATGACACATGGTTTTAAATTATCAGTAAACGATCATCAATAATTAGCATGTCTGTTTACTCCACTAGCATTGTTGCCCACAGCAAAAATGTCCTGGGTTTAATCCCCACGTGGTGCAATCCGGGTCCTTCCGGTGGAGTTCACATCTTCTCCATGTGTCTGTGTGGAGTTCTGGTTTCCATGCAGTGGGTTAATTGGACACACTGAATTATCCAATAAGTGATTGTGTGTGTGCCCTGCGGTGGACGGGCACCCTGTCCAGGGTGTTTCTGTGTCCCACTGACCCTCCACCCCTAGCCTATTTGAATAAGCAATTGAGTAGTAGTGAGTGTTTCCTCCACTAAGAAATTTAAAAATCCAAAATGTTTAATTTGATTGCAAAATATACGTTTCAAATGGACTGTGTATCAAAGGCATTAAATGTCTATAAACGTCTATTAAAGCTTTTAAAACTGCTCATTAAACAATAAGCTGGCTACTCATGAATATTGAAGGGAAGAAGAAACCCCATAGGCACACTGCAAAGGTGTCATTTTTGGCATACCAGAATTAAACACATAAAGACAAATGACTCACTGTCTAACTTAAGCCACACGTGCTTTATCTTCATGAAGTAGACAATGAGTGGCTGGGAGTGTTAACTAAACTCCCACAGGACCGATTCAAGACCTACAGCAGTGAATTATTCATAAGCTATTAATGTAAGATTAAAGTGACTAAAGAAAAGGTGGGCTTGAATACTCAGAGCTCATTTTAGGTTTTTGGACCATTTGATAGAAATAATTGGGGAAAAGATGTAGAGGCAAGGTAGGATTGTTTGAAAAAGTGTGGGGGTTGTGGTGGGAATTAAGCTTTAATGGTTTTGGAAGATCTCATTAATCACTTTTTTATGAAATGGATGAAGAGGATTATAAGCCACAAAGCCAAAGAGCTTTGTTTTACCAAATCACAAAATTAATTCACTTCAACATATTTATGAATCCCATTTCATCACTAAGTACTATGCACCTTCTCGATACAATATGGTTATTGAGTAAATTAATGAATAAGTGGCACAGCATGATGAGTCAGCACACTCATCATGCTGATTCTAACTACCAGGTTCGAGTATCAGCTGTGCAACTGGTCGGCTGGGCTCCCCTTTAGCAACCATAATTAACTAATAATCTAGAACACAGTCCTTAAGTCTGCTAGGGAAAAAACAGAGGGATGGGGCTGTGTAAAGACCCTGGTTGCCCAGGGCACCTGCACAGAAGTGGAGGAGCACAGAGACATCCTCATGTGAAAATGAACTTGTGTAAGGGTGGGTGTACATGAAGGGATACTCAGACTACAGGCCGAGGCATTTAATATGACATTCATGTATGATGAATCCATATTCACAATAAGCAACAGAGGGCAGTGACACTAATCACTTGGCCTGGTTGATGGCACCAAGTAGAAAAATCATTATAAAATCATTTTGCATAGTAAGAATACATAAACACTGTCATTATCTGTCTTCAATTATAATTTGTTTTAAAAGAATATGATCAAACACTTATTCAGGACTAAAATGATTTTTTTTTTACGTCTAGCCTAAAATGCAGTAAAAATATTCTGAGAGGTGAATGTGTATTTGTGTGTGTGTGTGTGTGTGTGTGTGCGCCCTGTGATAGACTGGCACCCTGCCCAGGGTGTTTCTTTGTGCCCACTGACTCCCCACCCCATAGTCTAATTAGAAAGTGCCGTCACATGGTAAAAAAGCTACATGTACCAACATTAAAGTAAGTTATTTTAGGCTAAATCATTTTCCATTACATTCACCCAAATCAGATGAACATCAGGACAGCAGCTGTATCGAGGGGGTTTACCTTTATATCATCCCAGCTGCAGTCATCAAATGCCAATCTGATGAGGCGAGCTGAATCTGCAGCTCCTTAATCATTATATGAGCTGTGATAGTGCCACCAGTCACTTGAGTGATGGCCCAGAATGCTTAGCAAGAAGGAGACCACCTGTTCTCTTCCACAGTCTTTAATTGAATAATAATGCAATCAGAATCCATTTATGCTGCCACAATTACACTGTCTGCTTGTTTACAGTTCATTCTGGTCACAAGATGAGATCTCATTATAGGAATAATGTAGTCACATGCCTTTCAGCAAGTGGAGGCATGTGTTAGTGTGTTTGTTTCAACAGCAGAGGCATCGTATCTGACGCAGGATCAGGACAGAGGTTGTTTAAAATGTTCTCCATAACTTTTTTAATCAAACTTAAAGACTTATTTGTTTTCGAAGGCTTTAACTCATTTTCGGCTCTCTGTCTTAATATTTTTTAACTGATTGTTTTATGATTGTCTGATCTAATTGTACAGCACTTTGGTTGAAACTTCTGTGGAGGTGCTTTATAAATAAACTTGACTGTAACTTGTGATTCAAGCTTCTGGTTCACATCCACACTGTCACAAGCTTTAATGAGTGCATTAGCAGTAATTAGGGTGCAGAGAGCTTTTGACTGTCCTGGTTGGCGGAAAATGAATTATTCAGGAATTAGATTATATAAAGTTATACAACTTACATTTAATAAAACAGCTGAAATCTAAATAGGATTAATGTCTCGAGGTTGGTAAAAACACATTCTGGTCCCAATATACTATGGGTGTAAATAATAACCATAAAATAATCTACAGTGAGGAAAATAAGTGTTTGAACACTCACACTTAGAAATGATGGCGGGGTCTGAAAATGTCCACTGTGAAAGACCTAATCAAAAAAAGATCCGGAAATCACAATGTATGATTTTTTATTTATTTATTTGTGTGTTACTGCTGCAAATAAGAATTTGAACACCTTCCAATCAGCAAAAATTCTGGGCCTCAAAGACCTGTTAGTCCACCTCTAAAAAGTCCACCTCCACTCCACTTATTAATTGTCAACCAGCTTGGTGAAAAAAGATCAACTGTTGGAGCAATTATTAGAAAATGGAAGCAGCTAAACATGACTGCCAGTCTCCTTCAGACTGGGGCTCCATGCAAGATTTTACCTCGCAGCATATCAATGATCTTAAGAAAGTCAGAGGAGTCATGGGAGAAAGTAAATAGAACTTTTTTGTCTTAATTCCACTCGCCGTGTTTGGAGGACGAAGAATGATGAGTTCCATCCCAAAAACCCATCCCAACTGTGAAGCATGGGGGTCAAAGCATCATGCTTTGGGGGTGTTTTTCTGCACATGGGACAGGGTGACTGCACTGTATTAAGGAGAGGATGACGGGGGACATGTATTGCGAGATTTTGGGGAACAACCTCCACTCAGTTAAAGAATTGAACGTTTGATCTCTGTAATTGCAAACAAAGGCTATTGTACCAAATATTAACATTGGTTTTCACAGGTGTTCAAATACTTATTTGCAGCAGTAACACAAATGAATTATTAAGAAATTATACATTGTGATTTCCAGATTTTTTTTAGAATATGTCCATCACAGTGGACATGAAAATTTCCATGATTTCTAAGTGGGAGAACATGCAAAATTGCAGGATGTTCAAATACTTATTTTCCTCACTGTATAGGACTCTTCCTGGCTCAACCATTTGAACAGGCTGGGTAGCTGTATGAACAATGACTGGCTGTCGTTCACAGGGTAAAAAAATCTGGACAGGAACTCCTCATGATATCAGCATAAGAGTTAAGAAATGGTTCTGACCATGTATTGGCTCCCCTCGCACAGTGTAGATCAGCATTTGAATCACCTAGTGTGATCTTGCTCTCCTTAGTCTGAACAGGGAGTTAGCTCCAAAAGAGAGGAGGTGCCATGCACAAAAGGAAAACTCATATATATACCCCCCCCCCATACAAAACAAGTTGCTAATACCATGTATTCATTGTTACCATGGAAAACGAGTAAAGGAACTTTTGGATGTTGAAGATGTAAAAGGAAAGAAAGGAAATTAAGCCAAGGCAATTTTACTGTCTTTTTTAATTATTATTACGGGGTTACTTTAAAAAGTTCCACTCTTTCTTTAAACTCTGTTTATGAAGAATTTTAAAAAACAAATGACATCACTCATGTACATGGTCATCAGCCTTTGTGATGCATTTTTGGTTGAGTGTATAGCCAGTGATGCACCACTGCTTTCACATCACCACATGAAAATCCTCTTCTCCTTAAAGCATCCAGAAAGGTGGAAATCAGATATAGACATTTCATAGACATGTTTTTAAGTAATTCACTATTGGCCATTCAGAGAGTCTTTGGTGCGTAAGTGCATTGTGCCCAGTAATTCTGGGAAGCCAAACCCACTATTAGAAACGGTCACAAGCTCCTAATCTGTGATTATGGGTGGGTCAAGTGCCACTCGGAAACACTGGGTGAGTATAATAGTACTTTAGTTAATACTGAATGAAGCTAATTTAATTATTTTAATAAAGCCGTGAAATAATTTGATTCGCCAAAAAACACCGATAGGCTTCAAAGCAAAGTCCTAAATTTACTCTGGCATTGTCACAACTGTGAGCTGATTAAAATAAAATACACCATTAAAATCACCACCCAAAATTTTATTAATGATTCAGAGTAAAAAATCCTTGTGACCCCTATGTAGAATATCTGATGACAGCGAAGACTGTGACTCGTTCATTAGTGAATTTCTGTGACCTTGTGTAAAGGCCTCCCTGTAGTTAAGGAGCCACTGTCACTGTTAAAGATGAGCTTTTACCCTGATTGGGTAGAGTGCTTTAGCTGGATTGGCTTGGCCCGTTTCCTCGGCCCCACATGACCATAAAGCCGTGTTTCATTCAGACCTGTGACTCCTGTGTCCCTTCTGTGGGTCTATGGGGATTGCAAAGTCGCGAAATCGTTCTTGCTTCCCCTCTTTTGAACTCTCTCAAGACCTCAGCTATTGAATTTCTTAGTTTATTATTCTGAGCACTCTGGAGGAATGCCATAGAAAATGGTACAAACAGTCAAGGAGAAATTTCAGTGGGGCATTGTAGAGGAGTTCTATGCAAGAGAAAAAGTATGTCTCGCATTAAAGCAGGAAGGCAAGTCTTTGATAAGATATTCTATAAAGAGTGCAAGAACAAACACAGAAGAAAGTCGGTCACTGTCGGAAGCTAAAGAGGAGACGTGTGTAAGAAATAAGAAGAGGAATATCAGAAGGGTTTGAAAATAGGAGGACGCTAACGCGCTAGTGCTGCTGACACAATAACAGCAACTAACAGATAAAAGAACAGAGACGTGTAATAGAGACTGTAGCTATAGGCAGTGTTGCTAAGACAGTTGAGAAGTTTTCAGAGGTGATCTGTGGTCTACCTGGTTTCTTCTGAGCTGAACGCTACCACATGAATGCCCAGCGGCCCGCCACCATTCGATACCTCCACTGTTTTGAGCAGATCCCTACAGGACAGTGATAAAGGACAAATAAAAAAACAGTAAATGTAGGCATTTCATATGGGTTTTTGAGGCAGTCTATATAGTTAATGATTTCTGTTCCATTAACATTTTCTGCAGTCTGACATATGTGTTCATTTCCTATAAACCCCAGTATAATGAACTGGTATCCAGCGGAGGGTGATTTGATATTCTCACTTCTATAGGGTGTTTGCTTTAAAGTGGTTACTATTGTGTGTTGATCTGTCTAATGTTTCCAAGGCTTGTAGAAAGTGTTTTAGGAATTTCTTTTTTATTATTTTGATATATTGCACTATAAGTAGCATGGGGTGGGATATTTGGTTTGGTGGGTAGATATTGTATTGTAAATCACTGTTATAAGATTTCCTGGTTTTGATTATGTATATATTTTTCTGTTGTTGGAAGGGTTTGTGTACCAATGAATGTGTCATTGACTTTTGATTTTCAGGCAGTAGACGATGGGGTGGGCATTGGGGTATCTTAGCCAAGATGTCTTATTAAATGTGTGTTTTGTTCATTTGCGTTGAGTTTATTTGTGTATCGTTATTCTATTTTGTCACATCTTATGCTTAGAGGTTCACTGACCTTCACATATGCTCTGGACTAGAAGGGTTCTGAAAATGGGACTGAGTTCATTTTTGAAATAAGGGACCTAACGATGCAACTTAAGACAGTAAAAAAAAAATGGTGCACGGGCCATGATTTATTTATGATTTAAGATGATCTATATTCACTTTAAACAGCAGAAGGCACTGGTGCTAGTTACCTCACCCAGTTGATAACACTTTACAGTTGCCAGGTAGAGGATTTTTTAGCTGTTTCTGAATACTTTCTTTACTTGTATTACTCGATTATTTATTTATATAAAATGGACCCATTATTGTGAATAATAACATTTAATATCACTTTTATTAATATGGTCATCATTGGGCATCTGTTCATGAGTAGCCTCATCTTTTGTTTAAAAAATCAGTTTATTGCCTAATTTAAAAGCATGTTAATTCTGTTAAGAATTCTGATGTGGTTTGTGGTCTTTAATAATTGTTCATGTGGTTCAGGGTCATTTTCTATTCTTAGCAGCTCTTCATTAATCTGATAATTCCAACAAGATCATGGTCAGGTGTTTACATACATATTGTGGGTCATATTGGTCATATTGTATTCCAACTCGGTGAAAATGTGTTTCTTCCATTCTACAGTGTAAAATAGACAGGAGACACCAGAATAACAATTTCGTTTTGGGGAAGGTTGAAAGACCCTACAGTGGTGTATACTCTTTGTACACATGGCCATCTATAATTTAGACAGCCATTAAGACATGTGGGTCGATGGGAGAACCCAAATCGACACCTCAATTAAGTGATTAGAATCAGACTGAGGCCTGCAGCGTCTTTGTGTGTGCGTGTGTGTGTGTGTGTGTGTGTGTGTGTGTGTGTGTGAACAGTAGCATGCCAACCAAATCTGTGTGAGAGAGGTACAATTCTGTGCTAACGGTAAACTAAGCTAAAGCCATGTTTTTTTTATCCTTTTTTATCCTTGTATCCTTTTATCAATTTTTTTATCTGATTTAAGATAATTAAATTAAATAACATAGCAGCTACTACATTAATTGAGGCCAAAAGAACTGGAGAGTGTGGAGTGGAAAATTGCTTTAAAGTGAATAATATTAAAAATATTTTACATAACCTTAATAATTTTTATTTTTAGACAAATACAATGTTATATAATTTAATTTAACCTGACAATAGATTGGGCAAAGTTTTTATTCTGGAAGCCCTTCTACATTCCGAGCCCTGGGCAAAATATTGACAAATGAGCTTCACAATGTCTTTGGCCAGTCCTTCCCAATCCACCCCTCACCTAATTAAACATGTAATTAGCACTAATGAGATTTCAATTCTGGATCTCAGTGGTAGTGGGTCAGTGTTTTTAGCCACGTGCCAGCAAAACAACCAAAGTCATAAAAAATATTTTACCAAATAATGTAAACAATAGTTTTTCTTATTTTATGTCATGATTGAAGAGAAATGTTTGTATGAGGCTTCAAATCAGTTTTCAACAGCTACTTGAAGTGCTATACATGCATATGATGTATATGCGGATTATTTAAACATGAACTTACTCCAGTGAGAGGGAGTTCGCCCGGCCTACTGGCTCAATACGACCATTTCTGTCATTCTCTCTCAGTCGTTGCTCCTCTTCCTCCTAAAAATAAATAAAACACTGATAAACTTCATTTGTATTAAGCATCCCAATCTCAGCCAAAACAAAACCAGTACAAAGATAAGATAAGTAATGACTTCTCTTTATATATATTTATCTTTTTACTACTGAAAACTGTTGCAGCAGAAGTACTATCTGAGAAAAATATGGCTATAATCGATCACTCATAATCAATCAGCTGGGGTTAGCAAGGATCAGCCTGAGGTTAATCAGATAAAAGAATAGTGGCATCTGAGAGATATGTGCTCCTTCCTCTCTTACATCACATCCCCCTAATTCCACACTCTCTTCTGTGACCTTCATTGAAAAGCAAAGACTCTGTGCATAGTCTAGGCACAGCATCATATTACTATCAAGCACGTCATGCAAATGAGACTGGTCCGTGTTTGCTCATGCCTTCATTACATTTTTTCGCCTCACAAGGGACTGCGAGAGCTCCTAATCTTCAATCAAGCACATTTAATGGGGAAATATCTGCATAATGAGAAAGGAATATACCCTCCCTAATTTGGCTTAGGTCCTCGAATGAAGATCATTTCCAAGGCCAAGTGGGCGTCTAGACACTATGTGAGAGCCACAGGCAGTTTGTTAGCCACCTATATTAATATTCCGCCAGTCTCACCCTTAACCTTCGCCTGGCGTGGAAATGTCAAGCACAGCTAAATAAGCGCTTCGGCATCTTTATATGGAAATGCATTCAGCCTTTTCAGACAGTCACCCTTCACCAAATAGGACCTAAAGCCTAGAGAGACGTGCTAGCTTTTCCTCTTTATCTCAATCTCTTGCACCCATTCTTTCCTATCTTCTCCTTTGTCAGATAGGTTAAAACGGAGGTCATGAAAATTTCATCTGGAGGAAGCCGGGAAAAAAAGTAAATCGTCCTGAACCCTCGCCTGAAGAAACATGTCAATCACCTTGTCCAACAAACATCTCACTTCTGCGGGAGCCTTAATTACACCTCATCTAAACCATCCTTTATTGTGCCCGGAAATAACATCTGAACCTGCTCTACGATTTCAATTCTGCCTCAATTTCAAACGACGCCCACTATCATTCAGTGAACTCAAATTATCTTTAAATGACCCACAAACATTTACAAGTGAATAGATGCCACCGCACATCACGAGTCACACCGCTAATGCTCATGTATTCAGCACACAGCAGACAATTACATTAGAGTAAATATATTCCTTGGAATAAACAGAACCAAAGACGTATGCCTATATGATGTTTCTGACAGCGCTTTGATGGCACAGACAAGCCAAGCTGCTTCATATTCATCATCGGTGTCACTGCCAAGTCATTAACTCAACCACCAGAAGCTGTAAGAAAGAACAGCCCGTTTCCAACAGATTATTTGCGTCAAAGAAAAAAAAAACCATATACATATATATAGTCTTCCAATGCTTCACAGATATACAACTAACAATGTGCATTAACCCCCAAAGGCCACAACTCACTTAGTGGAAATAGGGGAAGGAAAGAAAATCAAGTCCAACAGATTGGCTGGTTGCCATCTTGTCTACTCCTGTCCACCTGCCAAACCAAAAACATTAGAATAGGTGACAGGTCAGATTCACAGAAAGCCTCGTCTGTCATTTCCACAAGCCCTGCTGGGTGTTGCTGGACCCCACATAATAAAAGGTCATTTTTACCCCTAGGGAACCGTGTCTCCTCACTTTTACTTATTGAATATTTTACTACACAGCTTATGGCTAGCAGTAGTCCACATATGCTGTGGACAAAGTGGACAAAGGTGGGTGTGTAGAGTGCAAGTCAGTTTTTGTGCATTAGATCTGGATCGAGCCCAGCAGCCGCTCAGCCATGTGGGGACAGGTTACTCTATCGGTGATTAGATATTACTTTTGTCATTGTTTTGACTATTATACATTTCGTTTGGCCCCACAAAAGGACCCAATACAACTGAAGAAACTGTAGGTTTAGTATTTATATTGTTTATTTTCTATTTTAAAAGGGCTGGACAGCTGTTTATTTTAACGTCAGTTATGGTTTCTGCAACAGTCGTGGCTCAACAAAGCGTACAGTTTAAAACGATTTAATCTGTCAAAAAAAGGATGAGATAGCTAACATATTTGACTCCTTCTCTTCATCCTTCGCCTGCATCCCCAACACAAACACCACATAAAGGAATCCTTTTTCAAGTGTTAACATGATTATGCTAACAATACCGGGCTGACTAGTAAACTCTACCTAAGACGTTTAGCATGGAAAAAAAATTCATATGATTCACTGCATGCTGAGGGCATAAGCTGATGTACGGCATTCATGAAAAATCCATACAGTAAAGGGAACCAAAGCAGCTCTGAAACGTTATACCCGCCAGCACTAGTGTCATGTGGTAAGTGGAGCACTGGCGTCATGTGGTAAGTGGAGCACTAGCAGTAGATGGAAATTAAGAGTAAAAATAAAAGGAAAGCTGAAGACCACCACTGCCAGGTTGCGGCTGTTGGGTCCTTGAACAAGGCATTTAACTCTCAATTGCAAACTGTATACTTTAAATGTAACCAGATGGAAGGTCAACACCAGATCAGCAGGTGATTAAACTTGACTATCAAAAAGAAAATGTATAAGATGAAAAGAACCAAAGAAGCAAAAGAAAACACATGCTCACTAGCCAAGAAACGACAAGAAGCTTATTTAATGGAATAAAAAAGTTAAAAATTACAACCACAAATAAATGAATCAACAATATCAACAAAACTGACAAAGCTCCACAGATTACTAGTACCATGTGTCTCTATAACATTATACTGCACTAAGCCAAATAGCTCCTTCAAAATGACCTGGACGACCTTAAACTGTCATACACGTCTTCTCTAGCCTAGTGGGGATCAGGGAGCTGAACTGAAAAGAGTCAAGAGGTCACATTTACACCCAGAACAATGGTATTACACAACCACACTAGCTAAATGTGGCATAGAAACACCACTGAGGATCTAAGGGCAATCAAAAAAAAAAGAAAACACTATCTGAAAATGATTAACCAACCATGGCGCTGAAATATTCTTTATACACACGCCTAGGCACCTGCTTTCTCTAGCAATATAAAGAGCTGCTTAATGAGGCACAGAGTAACAGAAGAAGGTGATTTCACTGCATACTGAAACAATGACTGTTGAAATATTTACAAAGGGCTCAGTCATGCCCCCGACCAAAAATATAAAGTGCTAATTAGTGCACATGGCATACAATGAGGAAGGCTGTGCAGAGAGCCAAATGAAACAGTTCTCTGATGTGTGTCAAGTTAGTCATGCAAGAAAGCTGACAAAATATTTAAATTAGGTTTGTTAATAATAATAATGTCATTTTAAAATCAAAGGAAAATCTGTTTTAATTAAAGACTGGTTTAGTGTAGAGCAGATTTGTATTTATTAAAAATATATACAGCTCCATTTTACATCCATTGAGTTTGGGTTGAGTAATATCTGAGAGTGAGATGATCTGATAGAGATTGCTAAGCCAGTTATTGGAAGGTTCACTCACTGCGCTTCCAATGCTAGTCCCAAGCCTAAATAAAATATTAGACCATTGCCATAAGGAGAAATATTGTGCTGTGGATATAAGACAGGAATGCGGACCAGATCTGCTGGCTGGCCCCTAAATGCAAAATCGAGTCACATGATTATGAATGTGTTAAAAGATTTTATTGTGTATCAATAATAGTATATATTATCTCATGAGATAAGAGCTAATGAGAACTTTCGTCCACATAACTATTTTATCTCTTGAGGTGAGGGGGTTAGGTACTGCTTACAACTGTATATAGTACATGGCCAAATGAATAAGCACACCTAGTCTTGATTTTGCTGGACACCATTGGACCCCTCCTACCCTGAAAATGAGCCAGACATCATATTAAGTGAGTAATTAGTATTTTATTATTATTTGTATTTTTAAAGTTATGCTCCCAGGCCTGATTAAGAAGAACAAAAAAGTATTGTTTCTGTCAGATGAGGGGAAATTGGTGTGTGTGTGTGTGTGTGTGCAGGAACAGTGGCTCTAATGAAGAAAAGTCTGTATTAACAACACACAATGAGTTTGAACTTTTAAGCTTTCTTTAGTTTTCTCTTTTTGTGAATCGCTCTGTTATTATCACTCCATTTTCATTTCACTGACCTCGGTTCCATCCTCGATCGCACTTTCTTACTGAACAGTAGGTGGTATGGGCGAGTGTGGAGTGAACATAGTATTATATTGCACTGTGTGTGAAAAGCCCCCGGTTTGTATGCTGATCCGGTGTGTGATTTTGGACACAGTCCTTTGCTTTTTCACACCTGACAACAGCATGACTGCATTGTGCAGAACTAAAACTAATCTGTTTAAAACAGCGTGAGCTTTATATAGTTGTGTGTGGAATAAATGATTCCCTGACACCATATTTCATTTGGTCATACAATAGCAATCAGAATAAACTCCCTTTTGAAGTGATCAGTTTGCTGATTGATATATTAAGTAAATGATGTGCACTGTCACCAAGACCTACAAAGAGGCAACATAATTTGGACAATATCTATTCCAAAAAGAGACAAGCAACAAAAAAACATTAAAGTATTGCTCTCCCTTAGAGCCAAGTTCCATTATCCCAATTAAAGCAACAGGGGGGAGAGCTTATTCAATTGGACTTGACTTGTAGCCTCATACTAACCCTTCTATCATTACAGCCATGTCTGAATCCTCAGATTCGATGACCCCTATTACAGCCGAAGATTTATCACGCTGGTCAGCAGTTCTTTGACAGTTATGTGCATCTGTGCTGGACGTACAAACGTTGAAAAAGGCTAAACCCGGACTAAAGTCATTAGTAGAGACTGAGATGACCTGGGTAATCTAATCTTGGTGCATGAATACTGCACTTTGGATTCGTCCTGTATAGATGGGAAAAGATGTAAAGCATATCTTACAAGAGGTTTAAACTGGCAATCTGAGCACTTTGTAGGCTTCGTCTTCACTAATAAACGGTAATCATTTTCAATCATAGCTCAGTTGAATTTGGTATTGATTGAAATGCAGATTGACTGCCTTATTTTTATATCATTGCCTGTTAGACAAGAAAAAAAAAAACAATCCATACACACACACACACACACACACACACACACACATATATATATATATATATATATATATATATATATATATATATA
>JAYDZF010000026.1:16707465-16722608 GCA_034509105.1 Microcambeva barbata | reverse complement strand
TGTGTGTGTGTGTGTGTGTGTGTGTGTGTGTGTGTGTGTGTGTGTGTGTATGGATTGTTTTTTATATATATATATGAACCACTTCATACTGTGTAAAAATAACATCATTATCAATGCATGATTTTAACATCATGAGTTCAATATTGCTTCCCTTAAATAAACAGATTCAATGTAAGGATCACCTGTATTAACAATGTAAGGATCACCTGTATTAACAAGACTTGGTTTACTGTTCATTCCTCAGTGATGCTCATCTAGGTATCACAATTTGTGAAACTGGCTCATATATTTACAACTGCACATTTATCCTGCTTTTAACATCAACTTTGATGGTAAAATGTTTTCTTGCTGTTTAATATATATGTCACCCACTAACAGGTGGGTGATGAGATCATCATTGTTATTCTCTTCACCTGTCAGTGGTCATAATGTTATGCCTGGTGTATACAAATTTGAGGCTATTGATAATAACGGAAATAACTAACCAAGAATATAACTAATTCTTTCACACAAACAAGATCAATAGCCCAGTCCCAATCAAATTTCCTATTGCACTCTCATCCTCGGGGTTGGCTGCAGATGGCCTTTACAGACAAGTGTGAATCAGGGGACCAATTGATTTGTACCGAGAGCTTTAGCACAGTAGTCTTAGAAGCAGAGAAAGTACAGTTCCCTATTGATTAGAAGGTCGCTGGTTCAATTCCCAGCACTTCCAAGTTGCCATTGCCCCTGAGCAAGGCTCTTAACTCCTGAGTGCTTGTATTGTATTCAGTCACAAGCTGCTTTGGATGAAAGTGTCAGCTAAATGCCATGAAAGTTAACACACACAAAGAAACTCTCAGGCTCTGTGTGTCTCTCCTCCACTTGTGTCAGCACCTTGTTCATCCAGTTGCTTTTGCGGTTAAAGGGGCAAGAAGGTGACCCGGACCTTCGCTGCCTCAGAAACAGCCAACCGTATCTAAGAAATCAGCATCCCTGATTTCTGCTATGAATATGATGACAAAACAATGACAAAATTATTTTAGTTAAGTCTTGATGTGTTATAATACTCTATAGATTACATTATTATTCTTTTTTTAATAACGACATATTAAGACCTGAACAGTGCCCAAATGGAGCAGCTGCATTTTCCACTAGCATACCAGCACATAGACTTTACACCAGTGGGCTGGGCACCACCCAGATAGATAGAGATTGATTTTAAAAAGCAACAGACAGATAGGATTTAAACCGCAAGACTTAATGGAAGGAATATTACATAAAATAGAAAATAGTCCAATAGCATATATGACTGTTTCCTGTAAAAGCTAATTCCCCTTACTCACCTTTATTCATCTAACTGAACTTCTCTGCCACTTTTATTCTCCTTGCTTTAATCAACAGAGACATGGTAGCACTTCCATCTGTCTGCATTTCGTTTCTTAAGTCACTGCTAATGGCGTATAAAAGTTTAGCCATGACGTGAATTGCTTTAAGAAAATTAAAGCTGAACAGGTTTTTAATGCTATTAAGTAAATTAGATCAGAAACGTGAGCTGGTCACATTTGTCCAGATCAGAAGGTTGGAGAGGGGAAGTGAGGGACGCCGGGACGCATTGCTAAGCAAGACTTCTCTTCCACTCCCTCTCCGCCTCAGTCAATGCATCGCATCTGTACCGAATACATCATCTGTCAACTGAGATTTCATACAAGTGCAGGCGTATCTATCAATGCCAGAGCGTGCTTTGGTGGGGTGGTTGTATCGTTAAATTGCACTTTAATTAAATTAGGCTAGCTAATTATGAGGGTTTAAATCAATCACTTAGTCAATAACAAAAGCCTAAAGCCCATCGTGCCTAAAACTCGCAGGCCCTCATCAATAACCACAGACAGGAATTCTCTCTTATACTAGACTGTGCTTTGAGAGGGTATGAATTATTAAAATCAAGTTACCCCAATTTGCTTTTGTACAAGGCCATGAAAGCCGAGCGGTAGATCAGAACCTGGAGAGGAGCTAAAGGCAAATAAATGTTAAAATGGCAATCAAGTTGGTTTGGTGTATCAATCATTTATAGACTATGTGCTTCATAATGAAAAACCTAATATTGTGTTTGTCCTCATTTTACTCCCCTGTATACAACAAACTGTGTTGTACTGTTTACTCTGAACCAGTAGCTCGTCTTTAGGATCAGACAGGCCAGCCTTTACTCTTCACGTGCACCAGTGAGCCTTGGGCGCCCATGATCCTTTAGCTATTTTACCACTGTTCCTTCCCTGGACCACTTTTGATAGATACCCTAGCCATCACAGTTTGGACCATGGATCAAAATCAATTAAATCCTTACACTTGCCTATTTTATCCATTTCTAACGTTAACTTCCAGGATACAATTTTACTTATAATTACAATATAATATAGTGTATACAATTGAACATCAAGTTATTTGCTATTTTGACTTCCACAATTCATCATCATTTGGAGGTGATTATCTGGGAGGATCATTTCTTTACCTCCAAATAAAATGATTAATCTAGATTTATGCTATGAAGGTCACTGAACATGTATGAGAACTCATATGATTACAACCCCAACCCCAGAAAAAAGGGAAAAATTTAGTTAACAAAATAAAAACGT
Organism: Microcambeva barbata; assembly: GCA_034509105.1. Classification (NCBI taxonomy): domain Eukaryota; kingdom Metazoa; phylum Chordata; class Actinopteri; order Siluriformes; family Trichomycteridae; genus Microcambeva; species Microcambeva barbata. The sequence continues at coordinate 16,719,996 of JAYDZF010000026.1, read as the reverse complement.
TGCTGTTAAACCTCTTGCTTTAGGAAGAATATCACCACAATTGAGAACTTCATGTTCCAGTGGCCTGACTCTGGAAGATACAAGGGGTAAAATGAAATTGAAAAAAGGTTACAAGTATATTTACTCAGTAATAGCATGAAAGCCTTATGGTACATTTCCCTTTAAATATGTGAAGCTACACAGCTGTTGTCCCTTTAGCAAACTTGCCCTGATCATTCACACCTGGTTTCCTTAGCCCGTAATCAACAGTTGACGGGATGCGCCTCCCCCCAATGTTTTATTCACCAAAAAATCAGGCCTGTGTGATAAACCCTAAGGACCAGCGTTATGTATGCACAGTTCAGTGGATGCATAAGTGAGAGGCTATTTTTCAGCTGAGGGATGGCAGGAAGCAGCCAGCATTCATTTCTCCACACAATGCAAAATGGAATCTGTTTGCACTTGAGAAGCTTGTTTACACATCAGCAAGATTTACAGCAGCGGAGGAGAGATGTAAATGAAAGCCAGAACAAAAGCAGGAAGACGTGGAGCAGGCCATAATACTAATATAGATACGTACGTCTGGCATGATAAACAGCTCTTTATTTACTATAAAAACACTGGCTATGGATTTACAACAAAGGCAAGTCCCTAAGCTGTCCCCCTGCTTTCCTGCCTGTCAAAAAGCTATTGAACCACTGACCTTTTTTGGTTCAATGGTCTACACTTATACTACACAAAAAGCATATTTGGCTTTCAAGATGAACCTAAAATGTACTAACCTTTACAGGTGAACATTTGACTGCACATGTCCAACTGTTCAATGTTTCCGTACTTTTTGCACAACTTCTCTAAAAAGCTTAACGGCAAACTTCACAAGGTGTTTAATCCATGAATCAAGCAATACATTTCCTGGTTCAATTAAACTTGGTATTTAAACAGTCCTCATCATTATTATGTTCACACAGAGGGCCATCAGCAGGTTGTAAAAGAGATAGAAGTGGAAACCCTTTGTCAACACCCCACACTGATGAACACTTCATTGTGAACAGTGCCCTGCAGAACCAGATGATAAATGCCACACAACTCCTACCACATTTAAGGGAGGTGAGTCGAACCCAAGTGTCACATCATACCATTCAAAACTGTTTACATCATCATGACCTGATGACCTGAAAGGGTACCTGATCACATTGCCCGGCAGTGGTATTATCTTACCTGGGTCTAATGAAAGTGGTTAGGGAACAGGAATTGTAATCCAAAAGTTGCAGGTTCAATTCTCACCACTGCTAGGTTGCTGCTGTTGGGTCTTTGAACAAGTCCCTTAACCATCATTGCTCAGACTGTATACTGTACTGCAAATCAATTTGAATAAAGGTGTCTGCTAAATGCTGGTGATGTCAGGGAGAGTGCTATGCATCAGCACTGTTGTCACCAGTCAATGGTGTGGGCAGTTGTGTTTAGTAAATACAGAACTGCCTTACAATTTGTGAATAGTACAAAGACAAGCCCATACTAGTGTATTAACATCATTAATTAGTCATTGTGGCTTGGCATGAACAACACAGCCCTAATTTCAACTTCATGGATGACAATGCTCCTGTTCATCAGGGTTGCACCATTGGGGAACAGCTGCTGGAAACAGGGGTACCTCAAATGAAACAACCTTTAAGAGTGGGAAGCCATGACTCAGCAGACAATAAGCCGACGTGTGAACAGCATGAGACACCGATGTCAAGCTTTAATTAATGCTAAAGAGCACATAAATTGTTTAAGATGAAGTAATCACCATAATATCCCTGTAACATGAACTTTTTACATTTTACACAAATTTCCATTGAAAGCCAAATATCCCTTTTTGTGAGTGGTGTAACACTATGTAATTACCTAGGTCTTAGGAAGGTACTCTTCATTGTGGCACTTCAAATTTAGGTCAGATGTATCCGGTTTGCTTTAAAGCTACGTCACACTACACGATTTTTGTCCTGATAGCCGCTCATAGACTGGTGCTCCTTGTGCTGGCTCACTCAGAGATCAAAACTAAACTCTCAATCCCAATGTTCACTGGCTCGTCGACACCTGCTGGCTGAAGTTAAATGTCTAACATGCTCAAATCGGTATTAGTATCGTACTATGGCCAATGTTAACACAAGATGCAGAGTTTGGAAGCCTGAGGAAGGAGTTGTTTAAATACGAGACATAGTGTTTCTATCAGAATAAATTGGCACATGCATGCTTTACAAACCATAATACCAATGTTATATTGTATAAAAGACATTTAATAATATCAAACTCAATAACAGACAGACAATTCCTGTTGCCAAATCCATTCTATTATTTTCCTTGTTTGTTTGTTTTTTCTTCCTTGAAGCTGATCTGCATATTAGAAACACTCCAAAAGGTGTTAACATATAGATACAAATATTACATATAAATCAACTTCATTTAAAACTTTTTTTAACATGGTCCAGTCTGATCAGGTGTCCAAACAAGTTTGGTCAATGAGTGTAGTTTGGAAAAGTGCACAGCTGGGTCTATTAGTGGCCATATTTTAGACTGCGCTGTCAGGACAACAACCAAGCCATCAATCCTAGGTAAAGTCTGTGAATATCCATGATTAAATTGTGGCGAGGCATAGATCAGGCAAGGGATATAAAATAATATCCAAGTGTCTGTTTACAACAGTGTGGTCTCAATAAATTTGAAATAGAGAAAGCTTGGCAAAATCATTTATCCTTTCTGGAAAGTAGGGCCTGGGTAAAAAAGAAAAGACAGAACCCAGCGGTCTCTAGAGCAGTAGTAGTTTGATGGTCAAATCACTAAATTGTTTCCAACTCCGCTAAAGAGGAATTTGATCAAATGGAATAATTTCCTGGTCTGATACGGAAAAAATCTAACTCTTTAGTCAGATGAGGAAAGGCAATGCACAGTAACGGCATTCCTGGATAAACAGTAAAGGTGTCCTGGATAAACAGTGAACAGGTGCCCCTTAGCATCAGGGACAATAGAAGACAAGAACTGGGGGCAGATAAACACAAATAATTGGACCCTAGGGACAGATACTTGTCTTGTCCACACTGACTCAGACCATACTGACAGTTCACTTTTCAACTCAACTATGGTACAAGGAGTTTCTTTACAACAAATCTCAATGTCCTTCAGAGGCTCAGTCAAAGTCCACACTTAAACCAACTACTCATTGCAGCTCATGAGGAAAATACTAAATCAAGACAGGCAAAGCTTATAGGCAAAAAAAGATTAGCAGCTGTAATTGATACTAAAAAGGCTTTTGTGAAAACAATTGCCTGAAATCTTCTGGGAATAAAACAAAATAATGTAAAATACCTACTAAAATAGAAAGAAAACAAACTCTTTAAATTATGGTTGATGAAGTATAAATATGTATACTATATTTAAAATCCAACCAATAATTACAATAAAATTACCCCAAAGGGGGTTGAACCTACAGAATTTTAACTTTTAAGTGCAATTATCTGTTTTCCCTCAACCTGATTTGGCATAGTTTTTACACCAGGCATAGTTTCACCCTTTCTTACACAACCCTTCTATTAATCCGGGTTTGGGACCGGCACTACAATGCACTGGGTTGTGCGACCCAGTCAGTAGGATGGCACCAACTGCTCCATCTGGGCACTACACTTTTGTGTATATTGAGGTATAAGGTCACTTTACCTAAAGAATCTAGATTTCTATAACTGTCTCTAACTTTACATTCCTCACAAGTGAAGCTACCTGGTTAAGCCTCATTTATTCACCTGACAGTGGAGCAAGCAGCTGCAGAACAGACTCCATAGTCTGACAGGGCCCACTTTCAAACGATGAATAATTCATCCCTATTTATCCATGTTCTTTGTTTATTTGCATTTTCCAGTGTCACAATTTCCAATTTCAGACTCCCTCCGCACTGAACATGGTCTCATTCTGATGTTTTTGGGCACATTATTGCACAATGCTCTCGATCAGCTTCAGGAATGTCAAAGTCAAAGCACAGCACAGACTTAAAGCATATTCCTGCTCTTGAGACCACAATAAGAAGAAATTGCAGTCTCATCTCAAATCTGAGGTCCGTTTACCAGAGACAGACACATTTAAGGCTCTTTTTTATTTCCGGCTTTACACATTTATGTGAAAGAAAAGGCAGCACTTAGACAGCTAGATGATTTTTGTCTAGAGCTCTAACTGCATGTGGTAAATAACAAGGTAGGGTTTCTGTGTGCCTGTAGGTTTCATCACCAGTCACATAGTTTCTGTAAAGGTTAAAAAAAATAATAATTTCAAAAATTTTTAACAATGTTCTTCTGCATGTTAAGGTGGAGGTCTAGTGTAAATTTAAGGACTTTGTAAGTACATGTATACCAATGATAAAACCAGCTTAACCAATCTGGATATTAGGATAAAAACTACAAAGACAATGTCATCCAATGTGTGCTCTCGAGTAGGACGCTGTTCGAAATCCTAGAAGACTTAAATCTTCCCTACTAAGTCAACTTCAAATATAAACAGTATTTCCAGTGTAGCACGAGTGAGCTTTAGAGGCATCCTTATTGGAAAAGAACATCCCAGAAATTAGAATACCAAGACTTCGAAAACCAAACTTATAAGGCGATGATTTCAAAGAATCCACACATACATCTAATAATTTCAAATCTAGTTCTCTCCAAAAATCTATCAATGGTGTTACACAGTTAGACAACAGATATGTTTGAAAACCTAGCCAGCTCTCTACACTGAGAAGCAATAAGGTACCTTCAATTTGATTGATATATTGAAGTTTAGTGGTGAAAACTATCCCAGGACAATCTCCATCATACCAGATGAAACTTTTGCTGAGCAACCAATGTAGTTCCAAATGCAAATAAATGATCGTTGGTTGTTGCTATCAATATCCAGAAAAGAAAACAGACACACATCATGATGCTCTCTTACATGGAAATCACTGAGAAATGCAACAAGGTACAACATATCTCAAAGTAACATTAACATAATTTCAGTCACTTGATTCGTATATGTGTTGATGGCACATAGATTCCTGTAATTTACACTGTGGGTTGGTGATCAGTTTCAGTTAAATTAAGTGGAAAGAAAAGCATGCTCGGCTCCAGAACGCACAATGAGTCTGACCTTGTTGCCGAGGAGACGAGTGCATAGCAAAAATCATTTTTGTACCACCGATTTGTACCACCTTGCATTTCCAGCAATTTTGCTTGGAGCAATTTGTACGCAGTGTGTCATGTTTTTCTGGCCATGTACTTTTACTCAGCTGGGTATCACTCTGCAGGGAAAAGCAAGCTACAAAAATAGGACCAATGTGCCTCTTTAAAGCAGTTTTAAGGCCTTTTCATGGACGTTAATGCTTTTTAAGCGCGGCTTCTATTAGACAGCCTGGACTCCAACAGGTCCATTCACAAAGAAACGTAAAAGCTTGACCTGGTCAATATTCTCTATTCAAACAAACACACAAAAACATATGCACCGGTCTACATCTGTACACAAAAATCATAACAAGAGTTTGCACCACAAGAGAAGTCCAAATTCATTCTTTTCTCTTGCTAAGGTGCACCAGCTTGCTGTGAACTGTGGGTAATGATCTGGCACCCAGGCCTAGGTTCTATTATTCTCACTGATGGAGTGATTTCTCACTTCAAGGAGTCGAGCAGGAACTCTCGCCAATTCCAATCAGGATTTAACAGGCTCATAATCACCTCATAGAAAGAAAACAAAAACTAAAATTAGATAGTTAAGCCATTTTATGTTTAATTTGATCTGCTGAGGATATAAAAAGAAGTGACAGAAAAAAGACGAAACAGCATAATTAAGGAGTTGTTAAATAATTCTAACTGATATAGACTTATAATCACTGGGGGGTGGCGATCACAAAACTCCATTTAAGGCAGATGCTACATGCACCACACAAAGTAAAGAAGAAAATAAGTTTTTGTCATTTATATATACAAATGCATAGTACAGCTTGTTTGAAAGCTGAGGTCGGAGGTCAGAGCACAGGCTCAGCCAGTGTATAACTCCTGGAGCCAAGAGGGATTAAGATCCTTGCTTGGATGTCCAAAGGAGCTGGGATTTGAACACTCGACCTTTCAATTGACATTCCAATGCTCTACCCACAAGGATACCACTGTCCCCAAAGAAATCCTCAATAAAAGGTGAAAGATTCTGAGTGAAGAGAGACTTCAGAAAGTCGTACTCAAGGACAGAAGAATTAACAAAGCGTGTATGAAAAATTTCTTCTTTTTTCTGCTTCATAGTTATTACATGATTTACAGATTGTGTCAAGCAAACCAATACATAATCTCTGACTGAGACTAAGCTTGGCATATTTGCTGAAAGAGTGCAAACAGAGTGAGGCATGAAGAAGATCTAAAGCTGATTAAGGAATGGTTTATATTGAAGTTAAGGCATCTTCTTTATACAACTCTGGATGAATGTATATCAGGAATTAGCCAATGTGTGACAGGGTCTAATAACAACTGTGCATGCATCTTGGCAAATGACTGAGCCGGTTTTTGGGTTTTCTTCCGGGCGCTCCAGTTTCCCATTCCAACAACATTCAAGTGAGGTTAATTGGAGTTACTAATCATCATTGTATTTAATAAAAGCTTGTATACTGATGAAACTTGTGAGTCATTGCTCAAACTGTGTTCTGTAGTCACTTTGGATAAAGGAATCTGCTAAATGCTGACAAAAGGTAAATATTCAAAAATAAACTATAAAAACAGTGCTATTGGGCAAGCATTAATAATGTAGAGAATTCAAGATTTCAGTTTAAATGATGAACTGCCCTGACTAACACTCTGTCTTAATCTCTCACTCTTAACCTGTCACTTATCTACTCACCACCCCTGCATCTATCCTTTTCTACTCTTTTTCAATGCCTTTCTCTTTTCCTGCATTTCTCTCGGTATCTTCGAGGGACTAAATGAAGTCAGGCCTCAGAGGAAAATTGAGCTCTCAGTGGACTAGTTTAGCCTTTCTGCTGTGCTAATGAGATAAGAACAAAGCTCAGTCCACCTAAAAAGCTGGAGACTATAAAAAAGAAAAAGAAAAGGCTACTATTCGAGATGGGGAAGAAAAATGTTTGAAATAGTTGAAAATTATAGGGGGGGGTGTGTAATATTTTGATAATATATACAAGATATATAAGATGAAAGCACATAAGTTTACTATTATTTTACTACTTGCTTTAAATGTTTGCCTTTGCCAGTTTACTGAACTATTTAAATTTTCAAATACAAGTATTTATTATTAATTTATTCAGATTGAAATGGCATGCTTTAAACACTTTTGGTTACGTCCATGATAGGACAGGTAATTAATGACCCTACAACATTCATAACTTTAAGTTATTAAGTCAAACACCTCCATTGACAAGATTATTTCTCCAGTTACCCTCACTTACATAGTCTTTTGACTCCTCTCAGAAAGGACCCAGATAACTCCATCTTGGAATCAAAACCAGGACCTTGTTTTGCTGGGAGGCAAGAGAAAGCATGATGCCATTTCAGAAAAGTAACCTTAGTTTTAGCTCTGCTTTAATAATCTCAAGTTAAAAATATTACTGAGTGATGTACACTTCATGTCCCGGCCATGGGCTTCTTTTACATCACATAATGTTGGCAAAAGATTTTGAAATATGTCTGTATAAATTTGCATCGTTATTGTTTGAAAAGATCAATTGGGAGGTCAGCCATGAAACAGTTTTGATTCACAAATAAAACAAATCTGATTGGTGTATAATGGGTGTGGACCAAGTGCCAGTCAATGGACATGGACAAGTTTTTGCTCTGTTTTCAGCAAAATGTGTGTTACGATATCAGAAGCATGTGGTTTAACTGAAAAATCCTGCACACATTACAAACTTACATTTGCCTTAATACTTCACCCACAGTAAACCCCCACTAGACCATTTTAGTAAGTTAAATTTAAATAAAATCATTCATGTTCACCTAATGAAGTTCAAAGATAATGGGTTGTAGTTCAACGTAACTGGTTCAGTCAACATTGCTAACAGCAAAAGTAATGCTGATCTCCCCTGCATCAGTTTTAGCATTGCCCAGTATTTCTCAACACTCCTTTAAAGCCCACTTTTCTTCTTCCTAATTACAGTAAACAACTGATAAGTTTACAAATCACACTGAATGACCAATCAAATTTAACCAGGTAAACACTGTAATTTCAGCCACTGTAAATAATTAAGAACGTACATTTCACAGTATAAAGTCAAGAGGAAATATGATGAGAAATGAAGGACTAAAGACAAAAGCAGAACTAGAGACTGTAAGAAATGATATCTACTCCATGCAAACATACATTTTGCAAATATATTCTCAGTAACAAGGCTGACAATAAGCAACAATTATGGATCTAAATGGTGTAAAAATAAACCCTTTATGTTTCATGACAACATTATGCATCATTACAGCATATGTACAGAACATGTGCATGTAAAACAAACATTTAAAACAGGTGGGTGCTAAAAGACAAAAACTGGAGACAAAGCACTAGAGAGGTCGAATAGGAGAGAACGATTTACAATAGTGTTTGCTGGCACTTGCTGTGTAAGGATAATAGCCCACATCTTCAAGCTCTCATCAAAAGTACTTCTACAAGAACAAACTGCAAATGTAATTTGGTTCAGCCATTCACAAGGATAAATAGTGGGAATGGAAGTGTGTGTGTGTGTGTGTGTGTGTGTGCGCTTGCAGAGAAACAACAAAGCAGCTTGTTAATTACAACAGGCAAAGCTGGGTGAGAGCACAGGCTACTGAGGGAGCTTTTCTCTAAAGAGCTGCCATTTGCACTGTGTGTGTATGTGTGTGTGTGTGTGTGTGTGTTTGTGTGTGTGTGTGTGTGTGTGTGTGTCTGTGTGTGAGAGAGAGAGAGAGAGAGCGAGAGAGAGAGAGAGAGAGAGAGAGAGAGAAAGAGCAGGTAAAATATTGTTTTAAAATGATTCTATTTTTTAATATTTAATAATGTGTGTTGAGCAACAGGGCAGGTAAAATCAGCCAACTACTGATGCCACCAAGCTGCTGATGGCAGGTGTAAATTTATTACAGATGAACACAAAATCACTTTTGTTTCATTTCAAGCTGCTGGCATGTCTTTGATATGGGAATAATGAACCAAAAGAGTTTGTGTATGTGAACCCTAGTTCCTAGAAACCTAGAAGGACAGATGCAACATCCATTCGACCATATAAAAAAGAATCAAGCATTTTTTGGTACACTATTTCTTTATGTGACCCATGTAACATGAAAGTCACTCGCGCCAAGTCTCTGCTCAAACTGCTTTGTTCAGCGATTGGGTTGAGCAAATATAAGATGAATCTGCATTTGTGTAGATTAACCAATAATCTACTCTGAAAGCATTAATACGTATTTAAAGTTAACTGGATTTTCCTCTTTTAAATTTGTGTTAAAAAGGAATTACATTAAAACAGCAAAACCTGATTTTAACCAACTGCCTCATTCTGCTTGTGACTTATAGGATCTTGCGGTGATTACGGTCTTCCTTATAATTCTTGTACATTTTGTTGTTTTGATAAGAGGGGAAAATCTGTGTTTGACACCAAAATGCCAAATTTATATTATATAATTAAAATATTTTACCAACCACAGGCACTTCCTCATAACACAACAGACAAGCCACAAAAAGCACATCAGTTAAACACTGATATAGAAACAATCAGATACATTGTACGCACTTGTATGCCACATCAAATGACATGGTGGGCCTGGGGTTTGACATGTGTTGAACTCAATACTACTTAAAACGGTTCATGAATCAGACCATTTATTTAGGAAGGCACAACCGCAGTAAGTTTTGCTAATAATAAAATCATCAGCTGTGAGTGTACAGAATTAGATTAGCACTTCATAAGGCCACCTTCAGGTTGTTGGGCCTCAAAGACTTATTGATGCCTGACGAGATGAAGGCTTGGCATTTGGTATGAACCAGGGAGATTCACAGAAGAAATGAAAGAAGAAGTTGAAGGATCTGCTGGTAATTTCCTGATACAAGATACAGACATTTATCTTTCACCATCCATGTCTCCGTGGGTCCAAGCTGTTTTGCCAACATATTTAAAGCTCGTCTGTGAATATTGGCCTGAATAGGCCTGAAAGCAAATCCATCTGCTGCAGACTTCACACACACACACACACACATTTCATAGTAAAATAAATATTCGAAAGCTTTAAGTGACAAAGCAACATCGGCCAGGAAAATTAGCTGTGACGTGTGTTCTTCATGTTGGTCTCTGAAAGATTAAAGTAAATGAATAAATTCACTTTGGCTCATCTTTCATGCTGAGAAGCAGAGCAGGTCCAGACAGGGTTTGAGTCCTCACAGTCTGGTGTTCTGTTTTTATCAGGCCAATTAAGGACTGGACAAGGGGGATCAATTCAAGGACAAAACCCAGAACAGTTCAGCATCTCTTTTTTCCTCATGCAATTCTGTTTAGAGCTGGCCTGCTCGACTGCATGAGGAAGGACCATTGTTACAGCCTGAAGCTACAGCCAATTGGATCATCATAACACAAAGACACAAAGATGCATAGTTTTCATTGGGCAATCAAGATGAATGACAGATCTGCCACCCAAGTGCCTTGGCTACTACGATAGCATATGTTCTTGTGCACTGGAGTTTTTATAACCGATTCTCAGGGCACTGCATGGCAACAAGGTCAGCCTAGCCTTGCTGACTGTTTAAGTAATGACTCGCCAGGCACTCAAGAACTGGTGAATGAGGCCTTTTAACTCTGTTGTTCCAGCTCAAGGTGAACTGGATATTGGAGTTCTTAGCACTCAAGGCCAGAAGTGAAGAATTTAAACTTCCAACCCACACACAAATGTGAAATAACTTTACTCTATACATCATTAAAAAGCAATTCTTTACAATAGATTTAATACTATCTACAAACACTTACAGAGATGTTTAACTGACAGTATAGGACAAAAAAAATCCCCAAAACATAAACTAATCAGCCATAAAATTTTGACCATCTTCATAATAATGTTTTGGTCCCACATTGGCTTCCCCCATACACAACACACTTGTCAGAACCAGTATTTACTTCCTAAACTCCTCACTGAATTTGACCATACGGCCCAGCCTTCTCGCTAACCGTGCATCAGTGAACCTTGGCCGCCCATGACCCTGTCACTGGTTAACCACTGTTCCTTCCATGACCCACTTTTAATAGATACTGACCACTGCAGACCGAAAACACCCCAAAAAGTGGCAATGATGCAAATCCGGAAATCTAGTCATCACAATTTGGTCCCTGACAAACTCCCTTATATCCTTACACTTGTCTATTGTTCTAGCTTCTAACATGAACTTAAAGGACCCGGGACTTAAACGCATTAACCTTTACGATGAAATTACAAAAGTGGAATTACATAATGTATTGGGCTTACTACCAGTATTATTATAAAACTCAATATACGTTGTTGAATAAAAATATGTGTGTATTGAAAAAAGTGTGATGTATGTAGTGGATGGGTTATTATTTGCAAATGTATTTCAGGCTTGTGTCTTAATCATTTACAGTAGTGATACACTTGCAAACAAAAAGTAGAATCGACAAAACAGATTAAAGCTCAGATTTGAGGAAAAAAGTTTTTTTTGCTGTTCTCTAACAAGGAGCTTAATGGCAGAAAGTGTTTGATCCATGGATCCACCAATACATTTCCAGGTTCAATTAGACTTAGATTAGATATTTAAACAGTACTCATCATGCTGTTCACATTTTGACCAAGAGACCACATTTTGACCACGAGACCAAGACGATACCTCACAACTGATTAACAGTACCTCACCATTGTGAACATTCAAAACAGGATGTTCTCAGAGGGAATGTTCACAGAGTGTCATCAGCACATTGCAACAGAGATACAAAGAGACTGGACGAGTCAAATAAAGGCACAGAAGTGGAAGTCCTTTAGCCCCATCCCACGCTCATGATCGCTTCGTCGTGAACAGTGCCCTGTGGAACCTGGATGATGAATGCCACACAATTCCAGGCACATTTAAGAGAGGTGAGACACTCAAGTGTCACATCAGGCCATTAAAAACTATTTATATTAGTGTGGTCAGCATGCTAGACAACCTGCAAGGATACATGATCACACCACCAGGCACAGGTGTCATTGTCATGCATGGGCCAGGGAGAAGACCTGGATCCCATCAAAAACGTATGGAATCAACTGAGTCGCTGTGTAGAGCCTTGTAACACTGTACCCAGAACCTCAATGAGCTGAGGGCTACCCTTCAAGAAAAGTGGGATGCCATGCCTCAGCAAACAAAAAAAATCTTTGCAGAAACTGTAAGGCAAGCCGTTATAAAAGCAGTGAAAGAAACAACCCTATAATAATGGCTATGGTCTTTTCGAGAGGAGATGGTCAATAAATGTGCAAATGTGATATAAAACAGATATTTTTTGTTTGAGGCAGCCGTGGCCTGGTGGTTAGAGAACTGGGCTTGTGATCAGAAGGTTGCCGGTTCGATTCCCAGAGC
>JAYDZF010000026.1:16655970-16679204 GCA_034509105.1 Microcambeva barbata | reverse complement strand
GTTTGGAACAATCATGAACCAATAATCAACTGACTTCTGGTGAATCGTTACAATCCTAAATAGTATGCTTTAATTTGCTAAAAAACACATCTCTTAATTACTACTTTAATCATTAGTTCTCTCAGATAAGTGAATTTATCACTCGATTAGATACATTAAGTAACATTTTGTTTACACATTTTGTGTGGCACACATTCTTCAACTAAAACTTTGTCTCAATAAAGGAAAGTCTTCAAGAGACACAATATGTCATATGAGAACCCCTCCTGATTACTGACGCTGCTAACACAATCGATTATACAAAATAAGGTTCTTGTTTTGAACTACGTGGCAGGGTTTTATGGAAAGTCTCAGTGCACATCGTGAGGTCCATAAATACGGGTTGACAAGTTTCACAAAGCCCTGACCATAACCCCAACAATCACATTTGGGATGAATTGAAGTTGTGAGAGTGAGCCAGGTTTTTGAGAGCTTTTTGTACAGCATTAGTGGCTGACCTCATAAATGCTCAAAAGGGACCAAATCCCAAAGGATGTGTTTAGAAGTGGCTATAATAACAGCAGAGGTGGTTTGAGAGTCAAATGTTTGGTAAGAATGGTCCGTTTTCTACATACACATTCAGTTGAGATTGAAAATACTCACCCCACCCCTTCTCACAATCATACTGAAATGGTTTTAATTGCAAATGTTTCTCATAAACTAATCTATGCTTGAAAGGAAGTCTTTATCAGTTCAATAAAGTTACATATGTTTTTTGTACCATGCCGCATGTCAATTCACAACATAAAATTGCTTTTTAACCTAAAGTTGGGTAATAACATGAACACACAGGGACTCTGTTAAAAGTACCCTTAATTTGCTACAGCTCTGTGATGCAAAGTTATATATTTTAAATATTTAAAATTAATGAGCTCACAAAGCTCATAGCGGATCAGTTCACTGCAGCAAAAGGTTGAGGAGTAGAAGAAGATTGCAATAAAAAATATTCAGCTTTCTTCAGACTGCTCTTTATGTAATGAATAATTTACATAACCAGCACAGCTCATGCCCTGCATAACACATATACTATGTGTTGCTTTTTAAGTTAATTATATGAAGCATATTAAAATGTATATAAAATAAAAATTAAACCCAATAAATAAAAAGTCTAATAAATGTACATATTTATTTATTTGCATATTCTTTATTGAGTTGTGGAATTGTAATGTCTACCCGTCAGTCTGCCCTTAATCATGAGGATCAAACTCCAAACTCTAATCTCCTTTTCCTCAAAAGATATTCAGACTCCTTGCTTTAACACTTAAATTGTAGTCAGGTGCATCTTTTTTGCTTTAATTATTCTTAAAACTGTGTCAAGACCCCAATTGCAGTCCACCTGCTCAAATTTTAATTCATAGAACATAGCTTGGAAAGCCATACACCTGGGTCCAAAGAAGGTTCAAGATGTGACAAAACATAGATCAAAATCACACAAAGTTGAATGTTTTAAAGTCCACTGTTACCTCAGAAATTCTAAATTGAAAATATATTTAACCTTCCAACAGTTGGCCGCTCAGTCAATTTGAACAAAACTAGAAGAGGCAATGCATCTGAAATAAATATAAACCTTTCGTTAAAATATGATGGAGGAAGCATCATGTGCTACCAAATATGGCAACATCCTTCAGGAAAAAGTCAAACTCGGGCATCGGTTCACATTTCAATACAACAATGACAAACAGCAGTCAAATCCACAAAGAAATGTCCCTGAGCTTTAGGTAAAGACAAGACATAAATATCATCTAACATCTGTGTCGAGACTTCAGGATGTTCCCTAAAGCTTCTAGGAATGTAAACAGAAAGATCTGAAGCTTTGTTTGATGACCATACAGTTTCTTACTAAATATGGCCCAGTACAGTGGAAATCTTTGTCTGAACATCCAAGTTTGTTTGGAATCTTGGGGAATGCCCAGGGTAAGCCATGGCATGGAATAAACCATAAACCCAGAACCAAATGCTCCACAAACTAGGCTAAACAACACCATTCACAAAAACTTTTATTTGCCGTGAGCTTAACAAACCCATCCAAAAGACAAAAGGATGGACAAATACTTCAAAAAGAGAAACTGGACACTAAAAAATAATATCAAAAAATATTACAACAATCTAACAATAGGAGGAATGCTGGTCAGTCTCCAAAATACTGCCTCGCCTGGCTTGGCATATCCCACATTTATCATGACAAGTAAGAATGCCACCCCAACATCCAGAGCAGTCCAGCTAAATGGAACACTGTTACTCCCTAATGAACTCCCTAAAGGAGTTCTAATCAGCTAAGCAAACATCTCTATACACCTCCTCTGCTCAGAATGCTCAAAATCTAAATACCACAGTGCTGTTTATCTTCCTGGACAGAAACCTCCCTGGAGAAGTGAACTAAAAATAATAATAAAAAATTCTTTAAAACTAGATTCTGCCGTCAGTCACAATCAGCAACATAAGGGTGTGTTCAGTCTTGCAATCAGAGGACTGGAATTTTTCACAGCAAGGCACGGTGGACAAACTGAAAATGTTTATGTGTATTTTGGTAAAAGACCAAAGAGCAAAATGGTCCTTGAATCAAAGAAAAAAGTATGATTACAGAAGGTGTTCTAGGAGTGCTAGACAACCATTCAGGGTTTGAATCACAACAGTGCTATTGGCTGTTGGTAGGGTGTTTACACTGAAGGTTAGATGAGGAACAGCATCCGGTGTAAAGCTGTGCTGAATTTGGTATTAAGAATTTTGATAAATGAGTAAAAATAAATGAATGAAAATTATTTATTTTATTTTTAGTAATGAAATACAGATAACTGTATTTGTTTAGCTATCGATATCTGATCCTTCTTCCAAAGATAGCAAGCAAAACTTGTTTGGATGTCTTTAACATGCATATATCTTGACAGGACAAAGAGCTGGACAATAATATTATATGATACCAAAGCAGTAGTAAACTGGTCTGGTATGTTTCCATTATTTCCTGTGTGGATTTTGTGAATGTGTGTGTTTGTTTATGGTAAAGCAGTCTGGGTACCTGAACTAGACAGAACCTGTCTGAACCTCGTGGTGAGAGTGGCATGGTGCCAGACAAGGTCATCTAGGTCAAAAAAAGCCAGCAACCCTACTGTGCCACCATCAGGCTGTAGAAGACTGTAGCTGCCAGGGCACGAGGATGTAGAATCCCTGCAGTGCTATCATCGGGTGCTAGCGTTCCCGCTGTGTCTTCAGGTTCTGGAACCCAAGCTGCGATGTCAATAAGAACCAATTTTTGCTGTTCTAATTTGGGCTCATCAAAACTGATGACTGTTGTCACGACACAATTAATCCCCTGCTGGTTGTGATGTGATTCAGCATGCTGGGATCAACAATGAACAACAGGGAGCGACAATTGTAAAAAAGAGTAGGGGACTACGTAAAACACAGTTTCAGTTTGCTGTTTTACTCCAACAAGCATTTTGCTCAGAGCGGATTAGATTTTTTTAGAGAAGAAACAACAACAGAACTCAAAAGAATAAAAAAAGACCAAGAACTTACATTTACTTTACATCTTAGTAGATTTTTTTTTATCAAAACTTCACTCGCAGTGACAAGTACTAAAGCACAAACTTAACCACCAAGCTACTACAGCCCACTAGCATCCAGCTAGTATAGGTGACTTCTAATTTCACAGACCATGAAGGAGGTCCACATTTCATGGTAGTCATTAAATTACCCTCAAAAATTGAATGAGATAATAAATGAAAGCTACAATACACAGCACAGCCAACATTAATACGATGATTCCACCACCATGTTTTGACATCCACTCTCTGAGTTTTCCAAACGTAGTTATTGTATTGTTAGCTCTTTTAGACGTCAACGACCCGGGGGAACAGTGGGATTCACCGCTAGCACACCAGCACAGAGAGTCTGAACTAGGGTTAGGCCTCAAAAAACATAAGACAGCCCACGTTCTGTTTTCAAAGCACAAACTTATTTTCGCTTTCCCATCTTTCATTGGATTACCTGTCTTTCTGAATAATTTCAAATTATTCATCTTCCATAACTGGAAAACGGCTTCAGTTTAAAGTTAGTGTAGAAACATTGCAGCGTAGTGGCAAGATGCAGTAATCATGTAGTAGTTTAGGTACAATTTTATACACTTCAAAGCAGCACCTTTGAAGCTCTTTCATGCTGCATGCAATGACACTGAGGTGGATAACACAAGCTGTCAAATCAGTTTGGTGGATCTACATAGGACACAGCCATGTACACAGGATTCAACAGAGCAGAGCCACATTTCCAAAAAAAAAAAAAAAAAGAACCCTGACAGGACTAATGTCTTCTTAAGATCAAAGACAAGCTTGCATGGCCTAAATACTTCTGAGAGGTGATTTACAATAAAGCTTTAGTTTATCTATAATAATATCCACACAGTCCAGACATTTCCAGTCTGTGTAATGTTAGACAATGGGTGTGACTTTAAGGGAAAAAAACAGCACTTAAGTGAGGCCGTATCAACAACAGTATCAGCAGATTCCAGCAGACTTTCCCATGCTCCTTCCTGCTGTGCCATTTCTGGACAAAAATCTCAACCCAAGAGAGTTAAATATAATTAAACTAATGTCTAAATGTGTATTTAAAAGTGCAGTACACAATCATAACTAATGTAAAACTAAAACTATAGTAACGTTGAATTTAGAGAAAAAGGAAAAAAAGAAATAGAATTATAAACAATGTTGCATTGCTTACAGGAAAGGCTACAGATTTTTTTCATCAGTTCAAGTATAATGTGAAATACCATCAGAACTTGTATCTTGTACACAATCACCAATTTGTATCTTCAAATAAACATAATGTAGACCATTCACCAGGTATTCAAACCCAGGACTTCCTCAATGTGCCGCAACAGTGCTTGAATGCGGCCTTAAAAAGAAGAAAATTAGAAAAAGAAAAAAGAAAGGTGTGGCAGGTGTAGGAGAACTGAACTCTGTAGAGGGTTCAACAAACTTTAAAGTGTTGCCTTTGTAATTTCAATCACACCAACCAAATATCATGTGGGTGTCTTTGTGACAGGGCCACAGGGATCGGCAGAGCGAGGATGAGGATAGATCTTGCCTTTGCTTGCATTCAGAGCGATGCCTTCAGAGGAGTAGGTGGCTTTGTAGTCAGAGCTTTGAATTAGGGAGCCTGAATACATAACGCAGACTGAATGCTGATGACAGGGTGACATTGCTAATGATCCGACATGTGTACGCTCACTGAGAAGTTTGAGAGGACTCGGTGGGTCTGAGGCACTTTCTGAGCTCTGGTTATGTGAGTTTGCAGCCAGACTTGGGCAAGTCAGGATAGTGTAGGGTGAAGGCCTGCAGGTGATGTATTGGAGAATGTAATGTGTGATCTGTGATCACACTAAATCAATTCACTGTGAGAGAGACATTAAAATGTGTGAGAGAGCATGAAGAACTGCTATTGTTTTTCAGATGAGATCAAATATCATAAAACCAGTTCCATGAATTGTACCACTTTGTTACATTCCTAGTGTATACATATTTATCATTTACATCGTTTATTTGACTGTTTTTCATCTGTGCATGTTTAGCATGCAGGACCAATATTCATACTGTTTCTGTTTCAAGTACGGCCCAAGTACGGTCAGTTTACTGGACCAGTGGGCCTCAGTGCTGTTCACTGATGAAAGTATTCATATAATGATGTCCACCAAGAATGTTAAAGACGTCAAGCAGAAAGCTATGCATTAGCCACTGTTGGCCTTCACTGGTGGTGTTACAATGAGAAGTTGACTTGTGAACATCATCAGACGTCGTTGTCAATATGTAATTGATGCTCAAGGGCACATGACAAGTTAATGAGACACTGGAATTTGTTGGGGTATATCCAGCACTGGTGTTGGCTTTTTTTCCCAATAAATTGTTTAAGATGAGAAAATCACCACTGCATGCTTCGAATTAAATACCCAACTTTAGTGATATAAAATCACTAGTCTGGTGTAGAAGAAACTCCAATTTCCTTAACAAAGCTCTGTTCGGGCGGGGTTTTGTACATAGGACTAAACCTGCTACTTCATTTAAACAATATTGTTTAAAACATTCTGTACAATTGCTGTTGGCCAAGGTGCAACATAATAAGCACACACATTCTCAAACAATTGTTTCGAAAAGTTTGAAAGCATCGTGGAAAGCATGGCTGATTGAGATTTTAGGATTTGAAAGCTTTCCCTTCTCCCTCAGGTCATCGTTATGAAAAGCTCTGCAAGTCCCCGTTCCCCTCTCGGTAATCTGGCCAAACAGAAACAAGGCTCATAAATACACCCTCACTCGCTTGCTGCTGCTTTCCATCTGCCTCAGCTTTATCACAAAGGAGCACAATCAGACGTTGAAGAGCCGATTCAAGAGTGAGTTAGAGGCAGAGTTTATTAGTTATGGCATCTCTTAATCATCCAGGCCTATTCCATTAGGAACGCAGCATGCCAGTGAACACCCAGAGAGAGAAAGAAAGATGTCGGAAGAGAGAGCAAATCGGATACTGGGAGGGACTATGCTTGGGCTTTCATTGCTTGTGTGGGTTGGAGGCTCGTCTAATTTAAGCTATTAGTCATAAGACTATAAAAGTGCCACAGTTTAATCTAAAGCTTATTATGGCTAATTGTTGTAGCTGGCGACACTGTTAAATGGATAAAGTACTGACCCAGTAATATAATGTGATATGGGCAGATGGGGAAACTGCCTCGCAGCGATGATGGGAGGATACTGCAATAAGGGTATCTCCTCTAACTCTCCTCACTAGGCTACCAATCTCCCCACTAGAACTTGAACCACAGAATATAATCAGTATTATTTTATATAATATATTGTATTTTACTTATTATTGTGCATCACATCCACTGAATGCAAAGCTTGGACAGCAAAGCAAACTGAAGATAAAAATCCCCCCTGATCTGATTCGGTTATTTCTCCTTTATGTCCTTGAACTGACTTCTATTAGTCCTTGATTATGTGTAGGAGGGACAGATGGAGGAAAGGAAAAGTCTCGGCGATGAGCCACAAAGCAAATTGATTAGTCAAATCAAGGCCTGACCATGGGTGCCCATGATTTTCTCAGCAGGCAATCCTCTAATGGTCCAGTAGTCTGTGTGTGAGCAGCATGTGGTCCCCAAGCTCGAATACTCTCCTGATATTTCCCTTAGGAACACACCCCCTCCCACCCCAGGTGCACATCGATGGCCAAATTCTGGACCACCTACCAAACAAGCATTTATCAAATCCACTCTGACAACAAGATGTTGAAGCTTTTATGTGGTATTCAAGTGGTGTTTCTTTTAAACTGGTTCACCCTGGTTTGGTTGATCAGAAGATCAGGTAAAGGTGGGATGTCATGAATGCAAGTCAGGTTCTGTGGAGAGGAAATGATTGAAAGACAGAGGAAGACTAAAGGAAATCAAAGTGAGTAATACAAGGGAGTAAGGGAGTCTGAGAGCCTGGGGGTATGGTGCTTCAGCATGCACGCTCGGCTTCTAATGAGCACCTCTGACACCCCTCAAGGTCCCGTGAGACCTGTAAAAAGAGGGCTTTTTCGTTCACACACGGAAGCTGGGGAGAAGATTTAGATCTCATGTTACATAGACATATTTTACCATCACAATCTGACATTCATAAGAATATGTGCTAAATTTTAAATGTAAACATTTGTGTTAGTTTACTACTCTTTCCATTTCCTAGTGTACTCTACTTTATACTTATTTAATCCCTCTCCGCTCCAGGGCTGCTGGAAATCTGACCACAGCCATCAAACAAGCTGGGATATGCAAACAAATTCTGTTGTACTGTGCACCTGTGGATGTACATATGTAACAGGGATTCTATTCTATTATAGCTACTAAGACTGGGCCAAGCCAGCTGTCCTGTACCAATCAAAAGTTTAAACACACATTTTTTTTTTACCTCTAGGCTATGTAATTTGTCCAAGAAAGAGCATAATTTGATTTGTGTCAGATGGCCATGCCGTCCTAATCTCCTGACCTAAACCCAAGTAAGTTGATTTGGGATGAGTTAAGAAGTCAACAAGTGCTCAGATCCTCTGAGAACTCTATTCCATGTGTCTACCTCATGAAGAGGATCGAGAGAATGCCAAATACAAAGCCAAGTGCAATGTGCAAAGATGTCAGCAGCGCAAAAGGTGGATACGTTAAAGAATCTAAAATAGATTTCCACTTGTTTAAAGCTTTTGTTGTTGTTGTTTACTACATTTAACATATTTGTACTTCACAGTTTTGATGTATGGAAGTCAAGAAAAACATTAAATTATAGTTTTTACAACTAGAACCCCACCACATAATTTAAATACTTCTATTTTAGTTTAATTCTAGTTTAATTTTATGTTATCATAAAAGTATGTGAACTGAGAACAAAAGGTTATTATTTGATTATTATTATTTGGAAACGAACAAATTATGTATTGCCGCCCATGGTGTACCATTAATTATAACAAGTCTTTTGTTTATTTGTTTTTTTGAAAATGCAATCAAGCATTAGTTTATTGTCATTAAGATTCAAAGCCAGACAACAATAGTCCCAAGTGTTAAAAGTTTTCAATTTTAACTGAAGACTAGATTCATCAAGGAAGTCAAAGTGAGCCTGGATTGTGCATAATCACAAGTAAATTACATTCATTACTGCAATTTACATCTCATCTCCAATTCGATTATTAGTTGCTTGACCTCATCTGCATGTTTTTTAATAATCAGCCATGTGCGCAAACAGATGAGGAAGAACAATCACTGACTATCCCAGCTCTGATGAGTTTGAATAGCTGTGATTGTGCAATGGGGATAGCGAGTTCGGGGGGCGTCGCTGCTTCAAATGTGGCTCTGATTCGAGGTATTGCTGCAGCGGATGCGCTCGTCTTTCCTCTCGGGGGTGAGGTTTATAAACCCATCACAAACAACGCAGACGCTTTAATCACGCACGTGCATCCCATCCCACAAGCCTATCGCAGTAGGATGAGTGCAGGATAAAAATGGGTGGCCGTAATTAAATTGGCAGTTGAGGGAAAGCTCTGTAAATTAGACACACAAAGATTTGGAGCAGGCGCTCTCGCACCTGAGCTTTTGGATGGGGCCTAAATAAGATTCATGCTGTCATTTAAATTAGAGTGGAATGGCCCGAGATTGGTGGCCACAAGCCACATATGGGTTAAAGGTCAGCTTTTCCATTTGTACATCCTACGATGCACTCTGAAGCAAATACACAACAGTACTTATCATGCTGTATTATTGTCAAACCAGTAATCAATCAGGGAAAAATACTAATTATGCAAATTTCATTTCATTAGGAATGGATCTTATCAGCCGTGATCAATGTTTGCAATCTACCCTCACATTAGATTTGCAATGAAGCTACGAGGATGATGCTAATTACAAGTAAAGGCTTACAGTCCGCAATTAAGCAGAAGACATCGCCCAATTATCTCCTGTCTTAACCAAACTCACTAATGTGGCTGTGGTGGTTCTAGACCATTTCAATTGCGGAGCCAGTGTAGGGCCAGTGATTATGTTATAGGGGCCAATTGCTCTCTAGCATGTGGTGTTTTGCAGACATTAAAAAGTTTGCATTTAATATCGTTCAAGCTTTTATTTATGCAGTTTAAAGTTTGTTTCGCAATTTAAAAAAGTTTTTCATGTTTCATACAAACATGCAAACAAATGATCACCTTTCAATGTGTTTGCTATTTCTTAATTCATCCAGTTTCATTTTAAATGTGTAGGTAATGTTAAACACACAGCTTTGTATATAAAATATATAAAGTGCTCCACATGCAACACAATGTTTCAACAACACTTTGTCAACGTGAATTACACACGAATTGCTTGGCCCTCTGGCCCTTTAGGAAAGTTAAGTGAGGGAGGAAGTGTGTAGGGAAGAAGAGAAACAGTTCAGCTGTACTTGGTTGATTGGGGTTGAACCAAGCGCCTGTCGTACAATCAGTAGTTTTCTTGTTTAACATCTGGTTTGAAACTTTAATTACTTAAAAAGTTATTCTTTGTTTATCTTTTTAGAAACATTAGGCTGGTGAAATGAAATAAATGCACTGAAACACTTTCTGCACTTTGTGCCACTAGTAGGTTTGCAGAAGTGAGGAGTTAATGCCAGACCATCCACGTGGTCCCACAGTTGCTTGAACTGGGTTCAAGTTTTGGGAATGGGGGGGCCAGGGTAGTACTGAGAAGATTTAGTTAAGAATCGATTCACTTGAGGTATGATTCAAATGGGTATTCATGTTTAATGAATGGATTTCCCCTTATAACAGAGGGCGTTGCCACTATTAATCAATTTGCCTAATTGGCTTAATTTAAAATTGCTTTGCATAGTATGTACATACCTACCACATAACCTACTCGTCATTATTTAGATAAATAAAAAACCATACCATTTTATTTGATTTAGTAAAAGAAATAATATGTAGCTTAGTGTTTAATTTGTCTGAAAAGTATCATATTATGAACCAAGTATCGAGAATCGCAAGGTGGGTAGAGTGTATCGTTACATGGTTCATATATTTATTTGTGTGTGTATGTGTGTGTCTTTTTACAGCACGGCGCATGGACAGCACACACAAAATGGGCATCCTGCTGGCAGTTCTCACATCACTGAGTGAATTCACACGCTTCTTGTCCTCCAGTTCTGGCAACCCTCTGTGCCAGCTTTGACGGGGAAATAATAAGTCAAATCAACTTCTCAATGGCCTAGTACATGTGAAACTCCAGCTTTCATTATTATGTATACGAGCATCTGAAAAAGAGATGGGTGAAAAAAAAACTTAGCAAGAACATGGGCAGCTCTTTTGCGCGGTGGTTCACACGCTCCACCAATCTCCATAAATCTCACGCCTACAAACCAAACTGGATAGAGAGTGTTGTTCAATAAAGCCTCCTTCATTTGTATGTCTAACGGAGCTCAGAAAAAGGCTTTCTAGCCTAAACCCCTGAAACAAAGAACAACAAAAAAAGAAGAATGTGTGAGCTTTTAGAATCTTTAAGTGATTCTGGGTTTGTTTCACCACTTGTATCTTAATGCTGCCTTCATTTAAAGAGTGAATACTTTTCCTATAAAGTCCACTGAAGCCAAACCATGTACTAGTTTATCAGACAGATCATTTCAAGACATACATGGTATTAAAATAATGGGCCAGCCGCAGCCTAGTGGTTAAGATACTGGATCTAGTATCTTGAAGGTCACGGTTCAAACCTCACCACTGCCAGGTTGCTAATTTTGGGCCCTTGAGCGAGGGCTTTAACCCTCATTGCTCAGACTGAATACTGTAACTGTGCTGTAAGTTGCTTTGGATAAAGGCATCTGCCCAATGCTGAAAATGTAAATGTAAATAGAGTGACCAATGCATGATATTTCCATGACAGTCACTCTATTGAGAGAACTTCTCATAATACAGTAAGTATTGCTGTGGCTATTTGGGCACATCCAGTAATATATCATTTGTAAGAATGGTCAAAAAAGCCTCAACTGATTTCAGCCCTGATGAACAGTTTATGTATCTGAGTGGCTAAGTACGTATAGGACAGTATAGTGTCTCCAAATAACTAGAGCACCAGGAGTAAACCCATGCAGACAATAGGAAACTTGCAAACTCCACCCGATCACCTGGGGATCACCAGTACCACATTTAATAATCAAAGGAGACCACATGGGATCCCAAATTACCACATTTTTTTATAACACTCAGCACTGTAGGGATGTGGTATTGTGTGTACTGGTATGATAGTATTACATTCAGCAGTTGGTAAACACTGTATTCATTAGTACTTATGGAGCAGGTACAATATAATGAAATCAAATACAAATGGTATGTGTTGATGCTCATGTTTATATGATTTTTTTGTACTTCTGATAACCCTTCATGTTCACCATATTTAATTAAGGAGAACTTACTACTGAGAAGAGCCGACGGCGTGACCTCAATCTCACTGCTGCTTTGATAAGGCTGGAAGGCGGAGGGTGAGACAGAGCTGAAATCTGTCCTGCTGAACACATCTGGACTCTGGCTGCCTGTGGAGCTGGCACTGGTGCCATCTCCTCCGTGGTGAGGGTCCTGCTCATCGTACACTGCAACCAGCTACATGAAAACAAATTCAGAACATATTTCATAAAGCATGGTCATTTATGGACTCTACATACAACACAATTCATCCAATCGTTTTCTTTCAAAGGGAGTAGAACAAAGTCAGCTTATGTTCTGTAAATAAAAGACAACCAAAAGAGAAAGGATAAACATGCAAGCAAATCACAATCTTCTTTCTTTGTCGTATTGGTTTCCTATGCCAAATTTCATTCTAAAAGATTTCCTAAACTGTATGGTTTAGATAACTCGGTATGGTTTCCCATGCTTTTCCGGGGTCGCAGACCTTTCAGTAGCCAAGCAGGCTACATTAGAAGGGAATTATGGATAAATCCTCAAAAGGTCTTAGTCTTAGAGTTCTTTGGTCTAACTAAAAAAAAACACAGTGAAATCGATTTTTACAAATACAACTCTTTAATTTAATAGCTCAAAGTAAATATTTAACTGTAACAGAACTAACATTTATACAACAATAATTACATTAAGTAATTGTAAGCATTATTTCTAGGGATGTAACGATTCAGAAAGAATCGATACGAATCACTTCGGACGGTGGTAGCCTAGTGGGTAGAGCTTTGGGCTATTAACCAGAGATTGGCGGTTCAAATCCCGGCACTGCTATGCAGCCACTGTTGGGTCCTTGAGCAAGACTGCTCCAGGGGCGCTCTACGATGGCCGACCCTGCGCTCTGACCCCAGCTTCCAAGAATTTCATTGTACCGTACATCTGTACATGTGTAATGACAAATAAAGGCTTTTCTATTCTACATGGGTGATCCGTTTAAATCGAGGATTCTTTAAGTTTGTTATTCACTTTAAAAAGCAGGGGGCGCTGGCACTATAGTTCTAACACAAAACATCAATTCAGTACTACCTCGTAAATAAAAGGACATTGATTGTTTAGATAAATAATAGATGATCATTTTATTTTATTGTCATGTTTGGTTACATTTATTCGTTACACATTACACAACATTCATCAACTGAGGAAACCAGAGCACTCGGAGGAAACTCACAAAGACAACTCCACACAGAAAGGACCCGGACCACCACACCTGGGGATCGAACCCAGGACTTTTTTGCTGTGAGGTGACAGTGCTAAACACTTAATATATAATATAATACATAAATAGTGAAAGGAAAGTTTGAGTAATTAATAACAAATAAATTGTTGTAGTTCATGTTGTTTCAAAATACAAATTGGATAAGAAAATCGTACCGTGAACCCAGAACCATGGATCATAATGCATTGTGGTTATGGTGTATCGGTAAATTAACGTCAAATAAAAGAGTTAAATAAACTATTAGACTAAAATCAAATATTTAAAAAACCCTGGAAAAACCTTAGAAGCTTACAATTCCAACAAACCCCAAACACACACACAAGCCATCTATTGTCTTTCACCTTCAAAAGATGCCATTCCTGTCTCTTTCATGCCAACATGCTGGTACTGCCAAGCTCATGCCTGTAACACGCCAGCGTTCTTTTCTCTCTGTTCCACATGCTGCGGCTTCCTGTACCTGTGCCAACTATTGATGTCAAGGTAACAGTGTAGCGCGACGCTGTCAACACACGTGAGCAAGCATGCACACACAAAGCAACCTTGATGCTACAAACAAGAGAGCAGTGCATATGCAGAGTACAACTGCCTGTACCCTTCATAATCTGCTCTCAGTTACACACATCATGTGATCAACGGGTGTTCCTGGAACCACGTCCAAGCAGCGTGCGCTGTACTTCTGCCAGGACCCAGTCAGAGATAGATGAGGAGTCGGCAAACGAGCGTCCATTCACATTCACGTTCTCTTTACATTTCTGGATACATTACAAACCCCGGCTGTGTCAGTAATGACTGTACTGGCTGACAGTTCGGATGCTTTATTCACATGCAGTGTTGTTTGAGATATGACTAATTATATGGCAGCACAAATATTAAATATGAAGCCCCGGGTGATTCCAGTCCGAGCTTTCCAAAATCCAAACTCGATCAGTATGCTCACTAGTACTCGAATCGTTTCTCACTACACCAGGACAGATTTAAGGTGGAATGAAGAATTTTTTCATGTAATATAAACAATTTCTCTTCTTGGTGGCACCTAGAAACGTCAGAATGAACTTTGAGCGCAGTAACAAGAAAGGAACAAAGCAGGAATTGTGAAAGGTGAGCAGCGTTCAAGCTAGTGCAGCAGGAAAAACTATAGAAAAATATTTCATATCCGGTACATAGTATTAAATAATCATTCTAACATTCCACGATACAAATCACTTGACATGTAAAAAAAACAATTCTCACTTTAAACAGATATACATTTCAACTTGTTGCTATACACCTGGTTGCCAAGTTATATCTTTTACTGTCAAATTCACAACTGTATTATATAATTTGCCAAACTTCCTCTAGATCAATTAAGGATCTAGCTATTAATTTCTATAAATGATGAAAATTTTAATTAAGAAAAAAAGTACATCAGAAACTGTTCTATTGATCCTGGCTTAGGACCACCTGGTAGTGGAAAATTCCACTGCACCACCTGTGAACCTTAAATTAAATAAAAAAATACATGATTTAGTCTTTGTTTAAAATATAACAAAGTCAAAAATAGAGCCACACCAAGATACCGGCAGGATCTAGTTTAACCCTGCACTGTACCATGCAACCTCAGAGCCACCAGTCTGGCCTGACTAGATCCTCCACCCAGGACTTGAGGAAGGCAAGCATGAAAGCTCTTCTCTGTTGTGTACTTTAACTAGAGTACGATAATGTAAACTATGGAAGCACAGCTGTAGGTCGCTCTGGATAAGAGCATCTGCTAAACACTGAAAATGAAAATGTAATACCAATTAGATTTTGTGAGCAAAACAACATCAAGCGACACATTATGACACTAGTGTCATGAATCCGATCTCACTGTACTGCAGTTTTAATGTTCTATCCCTAGTAGATAAATATTATATAAGCATAAATGACACACATGTAATATGAGGTGATTCAGTAATTCAATAATGTATAAAATCAAATATTAAATAAATTCAATGAGTAAGAAAAAGAAAACTAAGATGAGAAATAAACATGATGCTCTGGTGCTGGATGCTACAAATCTAAGCATAGCATCAGCATTCATCTCGAATGTATTTATTGAATATTCCTTAATTAGACTGTAGAACAAATGACCTGTCACTTTGAATTACAGCTATCGTAAACAATTAGAACCAACTCTGAAGATGATCATGAAGAAGAGAGAAGAACAGAACCTGTTCGGATCTGTGGTGGTTGGAAAACTGAATAAACAAGTTCACAAGTTTAAATCAAACAGTTATGGACAATTGAAAATTTCCAATTGACCCTATGCACGTTTTTGGACTGTGCGAGAAATCCATAGCTCCTGAAGTAAACCCACACAGACATGGGGAGAACATGCAAACTCCAAACTGAAAAGACCCGAACTGCTTTATCTGGGAGTCCAACCCAGGATCTTCTTACTGTGAAGCAGTGGTACCCCCTGACCCCCTTTTCCACCCTTACCTCATGTTTACCAGCTGTCAATAAAACACAACTAGTAAGGTTCCAAAAACTATTAAGGGCCAAAAGTTAATTTCTTATTTTTTAGCACTGAAATGTTTGTTTTTTGTAAACAAGATACTCCCATGCTTCAACAATTTAGTTTAGCTGCTCTTGACTGTTGGCTTTTTAAGCTGAATTGTCCTTAACACCATCTCTTTACATCTCCCTCCCTCCCTCTCTTATACACACACCTCTATTAGGTATTTTAAATAAATTCAGACATAATTGATTGCCAAGCTGTTTAATCTGGCAATATGGACTGACAACACAAATGCACTTTGTGATCTGTTAGTAATCCAGCACTGAGATTTTGAACATCTATGTTCAGACTATGCTGGGTAGCATCTAACAGACAAAGTTGTCAGTGACTGCAGCAAACAAAATTGGCCACAGTTTGGGGTTGAGAAAAATAATGGATTAAGTGGGTGAGATCTTTAAAACCTTAAGGCTTCTGTGCAGAAGTGGGTGAGCCTTAAATTGGAAAAGCACTAAGAAAGAACTGCACACACATTAGAGAGGGTGTGGAGCAGTCGAATATACCTTTCTCAAATGCAATAGGGATTTCCTGTAGTGGACTGAATGGCAATGAAGTAACACAGGGTGGAGGGGGAAATTTAGGGCAGTTGTTTAGGGCACAGATACTCTCCCAAAAAAAGTGTTTTTTATCATTTAAAAAAATCAATCAGTTGTCCATACCATCCATAACGGAATCTATATTCCAGTAAAGCGACAGGACTGTTGAGTACAGACTTTTATTTGACAGGAATTGACAAATGTTAGAAGAAAAAAATGTTCATCATTTGAGTGCGCAACAATCAATTGTTGAATCTGGACCTTTATATTTTTGTGGGTAAAAATATTCCCCTATTAAGCACTTAAATCGTAAGAACTGAGGGCAGAACGACCGGCAAACCTTTGTTGCTATGGCAGCATATCTGCCATTTGTGTTTTAGTTAATGGGTGAGCAATGCTAAATGTACCAACAAAATGGCTCTTCTACCCGGCGCTACAACTTCAGACATAGAAAACAAATACAAAATGCACCAAATAAATCCTAACTTTTAAGAACACAGTTTCCTGCACCAGCTGACATGGAAAATTCATCATCATGGGTTCCTCTGCCGGAAATGTAAATCTAAATATGGTCAAATGAAGATAATATTTGGCTCTACATCCAGGTGGAAGTGCTACTTATCAATAATGTGCACACATGCTCTTCTCCAGCCTGAAAATTAGCCACGCACCCAATTAACCCTTCAAAGTTTTCGGCTCAATTTTGCGGTGTATTCAGACACACGTTCCTAAACAAGAGGAACTGCTGAGAAAAATATGCAGGACTTCCCTTGTTGAGAAGATCCGAATGAAGTCTGTGAGCCCCAAAAAAGTGCATGTTAAAGATCAAAACTCACAGAAATAAATTCACTGCTAGTAGCTGGTAGAGAGATTTCCGGTGAATTACACCAATTTATGTACGATGCTAAACTAGAGGAAGTTTGTTTTTCAGTTGTTTATTTTTTTAATCATTAACGCCATTATTTCATGACTTATCACTGCTAGATAATAAATTCAGTGTTTAAACTTCAAGGTGGTAGGTCAATTTGCTTTCTTTACTTGTGCATTTGGTGTTTTGAGTGTCTGTGTAAGTATAAACTTGGGGCCTAAGGGTGTCAACTCCACCCAGCACGTCATTTTATGTGGCCCATTGCACAATGTGACAATGTTCTACCAGTGGATGGAGTTAACTTTAAGGGTCAATTTGTGGTATCTTCTGCAGCCTCTTGTATAGATAATGTTCTCCTTCACTTTATTATGAGGTAGATCTCTATCCTTACAAGCCACTGTGGTGTATGTTCGAACAATTGGTCACATAGTGGACAAGGACATTTTGGATAAGGAGTATTATGGCTTGATTTGCTGTCAAGTCTGCTTCTGTGATCCAGCAGCTCCAGCTTTTAAGTTGATGTAGTTATGATTGTGTGTGGAAGACCGGTTTTTCAATCTGTGCAGTTTAGAAAGTTGAGCTTCTGGCTATCTTGGATGAGGTCTAAGGCAAGTTGTATGGCTTGATTTGACCTGCTGTATAAATGGGAAAGTGGGAGGTAAGACTACTTTTAAATTTCCATGAAATCTTCGAGAAACACAGCAAATGATGTGGCTGAGGCTTATTTTATTGTTGTGAGAGCATACTCGCAAGCCTAAAGGTTAAATTCTATTAGGGTTAAGTATGTAAATGTTGTTAAGTTTTGGGTGGAAGACCGGTATGCTGGGTTTGATATGTGATTACTTGAGGAGGTAACATAGTTCAGAGTTCAATCCCAGAGTTATTTCACAGTCCAAATACAACTAAGGTAACTTAAAGATAAAACTGTTTAAAACAAACTTGAAGAACAGTGTGTAATCAGTAAGTTTTTCTTGTCATGAATAACCAAAAGTGTAAAACATGACATTAAATCCTAATTAACAAACAAACACATTCTCAATTACTCCTAAGTGTGAATTTAAATGAATGGCTAAGCACATTACACTTCCACAATGTACCACAGATTAGCACTCAGTGGTTTAGGTCAGGGTTAAATAAATGGATTATTGACATTAAAGGAATGGGTTTACTGAGTAAACCTAAAGCTGTTACCCTCCAATTATTGATTTATTCTGTAAAAAGAACGTTATTAACACCACTTTGTATGATAATACCTTTTCAAGGCTAGGCATCAGCTAATATATAAGGGTTCAACACATAAATACAGTGGAATTAGAGCTCTAGAAGTCACACTCAGGGTAATGTTATTTTGGCTGCAATAATTCGATGTACAGTTGGTCCCCTGAGCACAAATGGCCCAAAGATCTAAAAATATTCAGAAAATGGACTAAATTTGTCAACTCTAAATGTGCACATTGAAAATGGACCATCCGCTCAGTTATCTGCAGTGCTCATGTCACAAACATATGAATAAAAACAATGTTATAATATAGTAGCACATATGAATAGGTAACCAAACTTGACAGAACTCCTTTTCAACTTCTTTTCAAATTTCGGTACCTAAAATACTGTGAATTCTTCAGAGGTTCTTTAGGTGGCACTTAGCCTTTAAGTAATGCACACTGTTACAGTGAGAGCTTCTCACTGCTGAAGTCTTATTTACTAAGTTTGATTCACATAGACTGGCTGACTGACAGACAGAGACCTCCTAAAATGAACCACTGCTAATATTTAATAGTTACAATCACATGAATGCATCCTGTGCTCTGTCTGTCTGGATAGAGTTGACATTGTTGGAAACGGTTGGTGAATCAGTCGAGTCCTAACCTCAACTCCATTAAACACTTTTGTGATACAAAAGAACTGTAATTGCAAGCCTAGCCTTTAACTCCCTCTGCTGAACCTACAAATGATCTTTTAAAAGAATTATACAGTTGAAGAAAAAAATGCATTTATCTCTAAGGTTAAGTATCTTAGGTTTTGTTGACAAAATTAGGAAGGTGAGATTGAGATGGGCATGTGCAGAGAAGAGATGAGAGGTATATTGGCAGAAGAATTCTTAAGTTGGAGCAACCAGGCAGAAGAAAACGAGGGAGAACAAAGAGGAGGTTTCTGAATGTGCTGAGGGAGGACATGCAGGTGATCAGTGTAAAGCAGGGGGATGTTCATGATGGGGCAAGTTGTAGACGAATGATCTGCTAACGTCCCACATAATGGCCAGCTCACACTATACGACTTTCAGGTTGTTTAGATCACAGAACAGTTGACACGACACAACTGGATATCTTCTATTTTGGAGTCTGGACTGGGGATTCCACACTACACGATCTACCATCTACCATCAAGTAATCACAGATGATTCTGTCTGGTCTCTTAAACTACATTTCCTCACAAAAACATGCAGGCTGCATGCAAGCAATGAGAGGTTTAACAAAACTATTTCCAAGAATGTGTGTCAACAATAAGCAAGCAAGTTGTCTGTATACTGATCATAAAGAATGAAGACATGGATTTAGATATGTGAACCGCACCAACTGTTTTGTGGTGAGATAAGGATTAATAAATATTCTCTGCAATGAAATTTTTTTTTTAGTTTTTATAGAACAAGATTTTGTTTGTTTCCTTTTGTAACACCATGTTGTCATTTCTATGACATTCATGCTTGTCACAAACATTTAACCTTCCTCATATTGAACTCTCATTGGATGTAGTTCAACATGTAGATATTTAGCATCTTAGATATCATTCTTCAGTCAGGGAGCACTCAGAGAAGGCACATCTAGTTGCAATCATTCAGCAGCAATAATCAAAACAAAAGAATGTGGCAGCACTGTGGAATGGTGGGTAGCACCATAGAGAAACTGGAGCTCCCAGGAGCTCTGTTTTCCTCCCATAGTCCAAAGGCATGCAAGTGAGGTGAACTGGAGAAACTAAAATAACCATGATTGTGAACTGATGAAATTTGTGTAGCCAGTACTAAGCTGACCAAAATGTGTAAAAGGTGTTTCATGTTTGCATCATTTGATCTTCTCCCTAGAGCAATGGCCCAAAAATGGAGAGTGATCATTACAGAAGTCTGATGTTCTGTTAGGTACCACAGCATGACCAGTCTGTGATCTGCCTCATCAGGTTGACATTTAAACTGGCAAACCTAACTGCAGATAGGCTTCCAATGAAGAGCAAAACGAATAGACATAAAACTGAGCTAAAATCCACTTCAGACAGGAAGGCTAATCCTGTAAAACCTGAACCGGAAAAAAAAGCAATCAAAATAGTTTGCTTCCTCATCTAGTCCTCAAACTGTCGTCCTGGATTGAGTCAGAAAACCGGTAGGAAATATTAAGGTTTTATTTTTCCGTTATATTTCCACTGGCCAAGTATTTTAGAGCCTGTGACCCTATTGCATTCTCACTGGACCATGAAAGTGGACGGCCAAGCTTTGGCAAAACCACAACAGAGCCTTTCTATTACTATCTATTGTGGCTGCTCACAATAAAGAGAGAGAAAAATAGACAGATGGCTTGACAGACTAATAGGTATCTGTAAATATGACTAGTGTGTGTGTACAAATATAAGTTGAGGCTGTGGGGATATATTTTTTAAAATAAATGAAATCTTTTTTGTTTAAATTATTTTCTGACGCGTTTAGTGCTGAAAAATGAAATTTTACAAGAAGATTAATAATAGTTATTATTCTTACAGGAACAAGCACAGTTGTTAAAGAATTTTGACACTTACAAAAAATGAAAATGTAACATCAGGACGTCAAGATGAAGAAAAAACTGCCTCTAAGGATGTGTTGAGAATAATTCTAAAAAATTTCTTTTTGTGAAGTACAATGTTCTATAATGACATGTTTTAAACTGAAAAGTAGTTATTCTGATTGACAATGCTGGTGACAATGCAGTGTTAAAAATAAAAGATAATCTCTGGACAGTGTTCTTTTTACTAAGGTTGAGAAGAAGAACAAGGAAAGAGCTTTATCTAAGTGGTCTCTACTGACCCTAATTTAGGCAATTCCTGTCTTCTAACTCTGAGATCTCACACAAACGCCACTGACACAGGAATATAGTGCTTCCTGCAATACACAAAAAGCCAGCTACTACCTCTTCATGAGTGATGAGTTAGTCATAAAGTCATAAAGCAATTGAGTAGAAGAAAGAATACAGGAAACCAGTCAACACTGGCCAAAAACCTCGATGGTGTGATTACATCCTAGTTCAGCTAACCACTAAAAACATCAAAGTCTACCAATCACATTTTCTTGACAAGCCAAAAATGGATTTAATAGACACACTCCAAGATACATACAACTCTTCACTACAAGGAACCTCAAAAAGGTGGACTACAGAGTTTTGAGAGATAGTACTATAAGCTGATTAAGCCATACTGGAACTGTTTGGACCATTGGCATGTCTGCTATGCAAAAGACCAGGCTTATGACAAGAAGAATACCATTCCCACAGTTAGAAGTCACTGTGTGGTTGTTTGTCTGAGGCAGGAACTTGCAATCTTACCTGGCATCGTGAATTCTCAGAGCTACCAGATCATTTTAAAGAGGAACATGAGGTCTTCTGGTGACAAATTAAACTCTGGTGATCAACAGATTTTCCCATAAGAAGATCCCAAAGCACACCTCCAAATCAACCAAACCTTGGCTGAGAAAAAAAACCTGGAACATCCTGGATTGGCTTCTACAGTCAACAGATTTACATCGGATTAAAAATTTCAATAAGGCAGTTGCATAGAAGCCATTAAACATCACTCTGCTAAAGGCTTTTGCAAGTGAAGAATAGGCAAAGATTACAATACAGAGGTGAATGAAGCCTGTCAGAACTTAACAAAAGCTAAATTATTTTCCATTAAGTGCTAAAGATGGGGGTTAAATAACAGTGCACATGCTTTAAATTTGAGATTTACGTGTTGAGATTCATATTTTTCATTTTAACTTCAAAGTTAAGTCAACTTCTTTTGTCAAAATAACTCAAATGTTAGATGTTAGCTAATGAGGTTATTTGTCATTTATTCTCATTATGTTTTGCCCACACAATGATTTCTTTTGAAGTGAGGGGGTGAAATCTTTCTGAAATATTTCTGCTACGAATTTAAATTAATCGAATATATGTCAGGAAAGACTTTAAACAGAACAAAAGAAAACAAAAGAATAATAGAAGAAACTTAATTTAAATTCTGTTTAACATATTCCATATTTAATGGAAATCTGGAAGACTGAATATCTGGTCAAATTGCTTCATATTCCAACACGAAGTGTACCAAGATCAGTAGTTATAAATGTCTGCTAGCTAAGAGTTTTCACCATTTCACATGTCTTAAGCTCCATGTTGTTGTTCAAGGCAGGGTAGTACTTGAAAGTCTTGTGTATGCTCTATCAATTAATATGGAACATTTCTAGCCATGTGACAAGTTAATTTAGATGACTATTGCATTGTATTCTGCATTTTTATTTTAAGTTTTTTGTCCATGTTAGACAAATGTCCAAGTCCCACCTTAATCCAGCTGATTCAGTCTTGTAAACACTGTGCTGCTCTCACAAACCCGACTGCTGTGTATTGTCCCTGGCAATCAATTTGATGAGCTTCTTATCAATTAGGCTCCGTGGGAGCTGTTGTCCACTCATAATGTAGGGCCATAAGAGACCGGGCGCAGTAACCTCAGTGGCTAATAGTGTAACGACAGTTGTTCTACCACAGCAACAATTTAGTGGCGGGTTATAATTCTATTGGCCGGAGGGCTCTCATCCGCCAATAAAACCACTCTACCAAATGACTCATGCGCTCTCCTTTTTTCCTTTCTCATTCACTTTCCATCCACTCAACATGCATTATAGCAATTACCAATAAAAGCACAAATCAAAGACGTACAGGTACTCTGCAGCAGCTGCTCTGACTGCCCCCGTTCCCTTTCTAAAAGACAACAAGAGGACACTGTTCACTGCTGAAAAGAACAGGTCAGAAATAAAGCCGAAATTTAAAGGCACAGAAAAAAATTTATTCTGGGATATGACAGTAAGGTTGAGAAAACGTG
>JAYDZF010000026.1:16632076-16646677 GCA_034509105.1 Microcambeva barbata | reverse complement strand
AGCTAGTGTGTGTTTTACCCCTGCGTCACCTGAGCAGCTAAATAATTCATTAATAATGAATTACTTTAATCATTTAAAGAAAAGAACAAGAAAATTAGCAAATTACAGATTGTTTTCAATGCTTTTAAAAGGGCCCCATCCCTCCAGATTTCACTTATAATTATTCTTAGAGACTGTTAATCCTTAAACCCTTATTGCAAAAATCCCATCAAGCCCTGGTACCACTGTTCCTGATATTGAAAAGTACAACACGGTCCCTACTGAGTGATACACCAAATAAATACACTTCGGTAATACAGAAGTGCCACAGGACACCAGCATTCATTTCAATATTCAGTTAAATTAACTTTTTCTTCCTCAGGGATCTGATTTATCGGATATCAATGTTTTGTTAATACAGCAATGTTTGGGAGATAAATCATTCATCCTCCCGTGTGAGTCATTTACTCGATGACTTAACATGCTGCACCAAGCCCAGACAAGGGATGCAACAGAGTCCCGGTGTCTTATCAGAGTACGGCTGTAACCTTCTCTGTTCGTAATAGACAAAGGCCAGAAGTGAGGTGGGGTGAAAGACCCTTCAGCGGTGAAATTGAGCAGACAGGGCCTGTTCAATCGCATCAAATGCAGGAGGGCACAACCTCTATTCTCATCTAGCACTTTAGACAGATCAGAGTGAGACAGCGAGAGAGAAATAAAGTAATGGAGTAGTCATGGAGTAAACACGGCATTGATTTAAACACAGGACAAAGGCTGGTGAGCTACAGGAGCAAAAACGCTGGGCTCTTTTAAATCGACTGTGGGAAAAATGGCAACAACAATTAAAATGCATCAAATATATAAGAAGGGGTTAACAAGTATGAACATTGAAAACGAGTCACAGTGAAATATTTTCTGCTACATTCAGTTTAGCTAACATATGCATTATCAATGAAGCCAGAACTCAGGACTTAATAAATTAGGATTTACTAAATAACAGCATTATTAGAACTTCATTCTTTCAGTTCAGTTCATTGTCTTTAACCCCTTATCCTAATTAGGACAGGGAGGAATGCTGGTCACAAGGTAACATCCTGGATGGGGCGCCAGTCCATCTGGTAGCATGTCTTTGGACAGTAGGAGGAAACCGGAGTACCCGGAAGAAACCCACACGGACACAGGGATAATATGCATGAATGGCATGGTGCTAACCGTGTGAGCTTAGCATTCAAATGACCCGATTTATACGGCAACAGTATATTTACTTTAGGTTGCTGACTATGTCAGGAGTAAGATTTGCTGGGCTTCATAACACAAACCCATTTGGACAGTGTATTTATTTTATATTTTGTAATATTTTTGACATGGATTATTTATATTTACATTAATTATTTTGTTAAAAAAACATATTTATACAAACATAGTGACTTCAGAACCAAGAACAATCCTTCAGAACCAATTTAATCTGTAAATGTTCCAATGTGGTATTTCTCCAAAACATCCTGTCTACTGTTTGGGTTTTCAGGTTCTTAATAGCTTGTTAATTAGCCCTCTAATAGTGTTATCCATCTTGTTGCTGGCCATCTTCTTTTACTTGAACTCTTCCAGGCATAATTGCCTTTCCAATGAGCTGGTGTCCAAAAGAAGAGCGATTCAGTTTGGTTCACTGGACCTTGAGTGAATTATTAGGTGCAATTTTGTATCCATGTCGGTCTTCCTCAGGAAACTGAAATATGTTGTAAATGTTTCTTTTATGTTCCTTTTTACCTAAAACAATGCTGTCACATATTTTGAAATGTTTACATTGTTTTTTAGAATTGTTTAGGAGAATTCATGATCATAACATGCCGTAGAGTTTGTAAGAGACCAGATGACTCCCCAATCAGTGCAGTCTGGTGTTCAATGCAAACACTATAGCAACGAGATGTGGACACTTCTCACTAAACATGTGGATGCCCGAAGC
This sequence comes from Microcambeva barbata, assembly GCA_034509105.1. Lineage (NCBI taxonomy): Eukaryota > Metazoa > Chordata > Actinopteri > Siluriformes > Trichomycteridae > Microcambeva > Microcambeva barbata. Next base: position 16,644,735 of record JAYDZF010000026.1, on the reverse strand, counting down.
ATTTTGAAAGGTTTAAAATAATAGAGAAGTTTGTAGGCGACTAGGTGGCTCACATATTCTACCCAGATGGTATAGTCTTGTGTTAAATCCAAACACTTTGTCAAAACTATGTGTAAATCTCTTTTAATTAAAAAAATCAGCAGACCTTTATGTTTAGTATGTACCTCACTATGCAAACAGAACCCTCAGTGCCTGCTGCCACCAGATCACGCTGCATGTGTTCAGGACTTATGGCTCCTTCTTTCTTCAATATCCAGTTAGTGGGGTCAGTTAGGGATTTAATGATGAGATATGATTTTATAATGCTGGGTTCACAGTATGATCATTCCCATTTTTATTTCTTTTATTTTTTTAACAAAATGAAATTGAATACAAATATACTTTTCTCAAAAATAAAATTAAATATTGTGTTTGTACTAATCTTTCATTTATCTAAATAACAAATGCACTTGTCTTTGTCAGACATTGCTACACATTTTCTTTATTGTGTAAAAAACATAAAATTATCTTTTTAAACAAATCCAACTTCATATAATTCAATGAATAATACATGTAAAGAGCAAAAATCTCAAACCTGGCAACTTTGTGTAGTCCTGTCAACTAGGTGAGGAGAGTTAAAATGAATATTGATTCATCTTAAATTAATAACTGATTGTGGTGAATCGTTACCTAGCGACCAGTGTTTCTAGAGAAGCAGTTCAGGGTTTGTGTTAAAAACGTTTTTGGACATCACAGTTGTGTTGAGTGATTTAAATTCTTCATGGTTGATTGAAAACTGTGCTTATAAACATAATTTGAATGGGGGTGGAATCATTTTGATTGCAGCTGTAGATAATGATGAAGAACTTAACCAATGTATTTCCACAATTGCTGTACATAAGGGCGCAGTGTTCATGTTCTGCCTTTATTCAAAAGCAGACACGTAAACAATTAAAAGCGTTTTTCTTTCTTTTCTTTTTTTTTTAAAGTAAAGCAAAAGAAGAGCCAATTATGAAAAAGCAATTGTGTTGTTACGTTGTTTAAAGACAGAACCTTAACCTGTGGGTCAAAATGAGAAACAAGCTAGTCCACTCAGTTTTCTTCTTCTTCTTCAACTTTCTCTTTCAGCTGCCCTGATTGGGGTGGCCACAGCAATCATTTGTTTCAATCTTGCCTTTTTCCAACCATCCTCCATTGTCACAGCAACAACCTGCAAGTCCTCCCTAATCCCTGCACCTGCTCAACTCCTCTCAATCCTGTCTTTTTCAAATACACATTAGCACAGTGGTACAGAAGGGTCATTTATGACTGAGACGCATAGAAAAGATAAATAATTAGACAATGCTACAAGAGAAATCGAATTTTCAAAACTCATTCAGTGTTATTGTTCACAATCACCAGTAAAGTCTCAATGCAGTTTTATTTTATAGTTTAACTACCCATTTTATTTTATTGTAATATATACATTTGTGGGGTAATAAAAAGCTATGTCATCTTAAAACTAATGAAATTTCCATTTAAGTGTAATTTACGAGCTATACTTATATAAACATTTACAAAAACAGGTCCACTAAGTGTCTCAGTAGCTCTTAATTGTCTCAGAAGTCTAGTTACTAGATCTTTTTTGTGCTATTCAGGCTCAGTTACAAGCTTTTCAGGAACTTCACTCTCGCTGCAGGCCTCCAATGAAGCTGAAAGCCATCACTGTCAGCCACAATCTACCATTCCATCTCGGAGACTGTGCCACACTTCTGCACACTGCACAATGTCCCTTTTCTGCACTTTCCACTACTCCGGCTAGCTGACTGGCTTTGTTTGAAGCCACTATTGTTTTGCTGTCACTGTGCTGTCTGCTCCAATGGGCAGCTCTAGTCTGACAGTACACTGTTCCAGCTGAGAGCTCCAAACACCAGGACACATACAACACCTAGTTACGAGGCGAAGCAGGATGGCCCAGATCAGCTGGAAGGTGAGATTTTAGCCAGACATGACAATGACGAGGTGGCCTGGACACTGACAAGCTACAGCTGGAAGGTGTGGGTTCAAATTGTAGCTTGTAGATAAGGCCTGAGCCATGCACACTGTTAACAGTTCACTAGTATGAGAATATATGTACATACATGTGAATCAGCACTGTATACAGAGCACACCCTGATCTATACATTTTTTTCCTCATAACTGTGCAGACATCAATCAGAGCTCGTAACTGCATTAGTCATGAGAGAGACCCTCTCTGGCTTTGTCATCCCACCACTAGATGAATAAAAGGCCAATCGTCTCCTTTATTGTGTTCTTAAAATAAATGACTTTATTCTCAATATCAAATTTTTTTTTACAGTGGCCCTTATGTGCCATCTCGTCACCACAAGGAGAAAATCTAGATGATTTGAATGTGGATTTGACTGATGCTCAGGACTACTTCACTGATTAAAGGTGCACTTATGTAGTTTTCACTCAAAACACAAGTTGCTTGTAACTTTTCCATTTTGTCCCGAGGCTTGTTAAACGTTGTGCATAAAAAGTCCTGCGCTTGTAAAGTACGGCAACGTTCAAAAGCGAAGGAACCGAGAGTTCCCATGTTAGAACCTTTTATGTGCTGCTTGTGCCCTCTAGTGCAGAGCAGAAACACAACTGCTGTGTTTTCTTTCTGGTTTTGAATCCCTAGCTTTGCCTTTTTTATCTTCCTGTAATAAAAAATACATCCTGTTCGGAGGGAGTGGGGTCAAGCAGTTAACAGGTAAATAAGAGGAAATCATGCAGCAGCGAGTATAGACTGGGGTGAGAGTTCTGCTGCTCTGTCAAGTCGGCATGACATGCATGCTAACATCTGATTAATGCGGGAGTTCTGAGAGGCTGGAACGAGGCTAAACAAGCATTTTTCATTCTTTAATTATCTGTATTTGTGACATGCAGAGAGTGGAGAGGAGAGCTACTTGGAACAACGGGGCTTTCACACAGCGAGTGTGACAGCACTGTAATAACCTCAATTATTCAGAATTAGGCCGGTATTGATTTAGTGCTGGGTCGGCTTACTGCGTCTCACATCTCAGACGTGAAGGTGGGAGGGGTGAAAGAGGGTACCCCGGACTCAGCACCAAGGCCAAACCAAGCTTTTCTGGGACAAAGGGGGATAGATCTTGTGTGAAGATGAAGTACAAAAGAAATCCTAATCGAGACAGTGATGGATGAAATGACCAAGGATTTCCTCTTGCTCTATAATATGCAACAATTTTGATTCTGATCACAAACAAGCTTTAAATCTGGACAGAAGAAGTTTTATTTATTTATTTTTAAATGTCATGACATGCATGACAAAAGGGGAAAGGCTACATAGTTCTCACGAGGCCCAGTGCTCCGTCCCACAGCTAAAGCTAACATTTATATGTTTCTTTTCCCAGGCTGGATTAATTGTACGATTATATAAAATATCAATCTTTATGTTGCCAGTGAAATGGCGGAGAGTGGTGTGTATACATGCCCCCTCTCAGGGTCTATCAACTGAGAAAATAGTCAAATAACAAACTGATGTGACCTTGGCATTTCCCACTGCCAGAAGAAAAATACAAAATGCATATAGAGGGGGGCTTTAAAAGTGTCTTTAAGCAGTTAAGGGAGAAAGAGCAGATTAAATATGATATCATACAAACATATCAGATCAAACCTAGAAAGACAACATGAACATCTTTGTTTTCAACCAAATTATTTTATTAGAAACGTTAGTGTCACGTTTAAGTTTGCCAATGTCAAACCGTCATGGACAATTTTGTTTCTCCAGAGCCACATATTATGGCATGTATTTAGACACATAGACATGGGGAGAACATACAGGAAGAACCCAGGCCGCTCCAGGTAGGAATCAAACCCACGAACCATAGTGCTGCATATTAAATTTAAGTGGGGAATCACTATGGACAATCTGTTTGTTCAGTGTTAGGTTAGAACGATACACTCACTCACAATGCCATACCCAATACATTTACAATTTTAGTATTTAGGAGATGCCTTTATTCAAACCGCCGTACACGACAGTAAGGGCCCAACCGCAGCAACCTAGCAGTAGTGATGTTCATCGTCAAAAGAATCACAGATTCAAACAAATTACCCAAGTGAATCAATTCGTATCATTTCTTGCTGAATGTTATATGCCTACTCATTATAAAATGAAACCCTGATGATTCCACCTCCACCCTGGAGTCTGAGAGAGCATTATTACCTCTCTTACTCTGGGTGGGAGTAATGACATTCATCTATGGCACCCGGATCAATCATCATTTCAACTATTTTGAGTATCTGTGAGCTGATGTGTAATAAAAATGAGCAGGTAGCGCTCCCTCGGGTGTGGTTGGCAGCAGTGTGATTTTGTCTAAGCAGCAGTTTTAAAGGTGTTGCCTAGCAAAACATCTTTTCAGAAGAGGCAGGTAGTTATAATCACCCCCTTGTGGGTGTTGTGCAATAGGTACGACAACAAGTGGATATTGGAAGTGGCAAATTAAGGGGAAGTAAAAAAGATCCAAAAACATCAATGAAAAAAGATGTTTGTCCTGTTAAGACGCTTAAAAATGAATAAAATCTCACTAGTTTACCAAGCACTTAAACAAATGTGTACTTACTAACTTTTACTTACACTCCTACAAAAAAGTGGCTCTTCGTGCTTGAAGCTGGCCTCATGCACAACTCCACAGTCTGGGAGGATAAGTGATCAAAATATAAATAATGTCATGCTATACATTCAAGCTGCACTTTGGTGATGTAACTTTGTGACAGTAATGAACTAAAAGTGACAAAACTTTGTTTTACTATTTTTAGAGGCTTGATCTCTCCTGTGCAGAGTGTGAACATCACTGTGGAGTCAGATCGGTTCAACCTTGAGAGAAAAAGCAAGAAGAGCTGCTAGACTCATGGCGAGGAAAGTGTGTGTGTGTGTGTGTGTGTGTGTGGGTGTGTGTGAGAGAGAGAGAGAGAGAGAGAGAGAGAGAGCGAGAGAGAGAGAGAGCACAAGAGAGGGAGAACGTGGAAGAAAGACAGAAGAAGCAAAGCAAGGGATGGGGCATGGCATAATTGTTGAATGGCTCTAAAACACCCTCTAATCAGTACTAACTGCCCCTCGCAATGACTAGCTGAGACAGGGAAAACAAAACCATAGGCGGAGAGGGTTCAAGTCCTTTATCTGACTTTACCTCCCAAGTCTGAGCGACCAGCCAGAAGTGTGTGCAACATTTCCTGCCAAACTTTAGCTCTGTGCTGGAGAAGAGCATGGTGTCTGCTTATGCTTCTCCTTGGCTAAGAGCAACAGCACAACGTGTTCCATCAGAATGGCACCTTTTTGGCAGCTCCGAACAAAAACTAAATAAAAAAGGGACCAACACAATAAACCTGCTGGCGCTGTTCATTTTAATGATGAAGCATTTAGCCTGTAAAGAATTACATTAAGCAATTCTATGTCTCAAGGTCATCGAGCCATTCTCACTGGGACTGCAAGGGATTTCATCTGAGTTATTATTGAGGTGACATTCTCACAGAGACACATTGCTCTTGGAACAAACTCAAATCTTCAATTTGTTGGATTTCCTATAGCTGGATATCTGCTAAAATAATAAATAAAATTACACAACAGTTTTGTTTTTTTTTTAAAGTGTCCGATGCAAATTTTGGCTGCCGTTTAAGCCCTGGACAGGAAGGGTATCTGAGAGCTTTCTTATGCCTCAGATTGCTTCTTCCAAATATAAATATATTACTATGACACATCCAAAAAGCACCATGGACTGGCTTCATTTTGGATATCATTTCACATGCTGGTGCGGACGGGAGGATTTAAAGTAGAATAACTACAGAATGGAATATCTGTGTGAATCCTGAGATTTGTCTAAGAGACAATGCTCCCACCTAGTGGTGATCTGTGAAAATAAGTAAATAGAGTAGAATAAGCAATAATTTTAGAATAAAATTAAATAAAAATTATAAATTCTAAAAATATAAAAAACTATTAACTGATTAAGACAATTACTATTACAATTATGAAAGTCTTAACTTAACAGGTTTTTTTTTACTATTAACTAGAATAGGAAGTTGAAAAGAAAACAACCACACTGCTCATTTGTGTCACTTGAAAATTGTAAACTAAAATAAACTGAAAGTTTTGAAGTGGTGGCTTTTTTTCCAGGACTGTATGTATAACGTGTATGGTCCAGTGCTTGGAAAAGGGAGGGGAGAAAGGTCTGTGACTTATTATAAGGTAGGACTGGCTTGCTCTCTAACATATTTTCTAATCAGCGCTGTTCCATGTTTCTTTATTCAGGGACGATACCTCTCTGTGTGGTTCAGTGGAGTCTCAGAGGCTAAGAAATAGCCTTTTTAAAGCTAACATATATATATACCTTTCAAAAATGCTCCTTGTATAGGGTGATACACTTGGTAGATAACTCTCAAAGCTTGACATTTCTGTAAGTGTTCAGTGAGTATCTGACTGTGCACATCCTTATACCTGAAAAGGCACACAAACAAATTGCAAAGAAAGCCCCCCAAGCTCAGTGGAGGCTGTTATAGCTGCAATGAGGGCATTGCCATGTTATCTCAAATGGTTTCATCAGAAGTCACCCAACAAACCGGCCACCATAGTATTCTAGCTATTAAGGCAATGCCACCCATGGGTCATAGCTCATATCTCGTGCTTAGAAGTAAACAATATAAAAGAACAGAGCTTCCAGATAGCTCAAGCGGTCAGACCTAGTAAAATAGTAGCTGAGGTCATTTATAAAGTAAGATTAGCAGGCAGAGGGGGTAGTGCCAGGATGAGCAAGCTGTGGCTCAAGCAGCGGGATCTCCTCTATGCTTCAAGTGGAAGCCAAAATGTCAGCTGAGCAGCAGGTGGTTGAAAATGTGCTGGGTGAAGTGCTGAAAGCAAGAGGTACCGCATAGTGCAGCTGGAAGCTTTCCACACAGGGCATGGAAGCGGGACGATTAAGAAACATTATCTGAGCTTTTCGGCACCTTGAAAGCACCGTCTTGGCAGAAATCATTTGTTATGAGACTTGGCTTTACAAGTGGAAATACGAGCACAGTTGTAGCTAGCACTGTAAGGACAGTCAAAGTGAGTAAAGTACTAATCAGAAGGTTGCTGATCCAAGCCTACCCACCAGGTTGCAACTCACCACTTTGTTCTATCACAAAGCTCTTAACCAGAGGTGTCAAAGTAATTTTTTATAAGACTCGACCGTGAATCTAAGTCAAGGGCCACAAGAACAATTAAAAGCCCAATGAAAGTCTCCACATTGAAAAAAAACCCATGATCTTTAGAGTATTAAAAATAAACCACCACGACCTACAAATTAAAATCTTAAATTGTACAGATCAGAACTTAGAAATTGTAACAGAAATTATATGTTTTAAACAGTCCAGAAAGCCCAGCCTGTCAGTGTTCATGGCCTGGAATGAATTGTTGGATGTGGTGAGAGAAAAGCTGCCTTTTAATATTTCAGCTGCTTAAGAAAGCAATAGTTTCATTTATGTTTGAAGCCACCATATTGATTAAAAACCAGCCCAAATTTTGTCCACTTAGGCGAAAGAGCTCCACAGCAAAGTTAAACACCTGTTAAAAAAATGCCAGCTAACAACAAAAGTAGAACCTACTTTGTTCTAGCAAGGCAAGCCAAAAAAGAAATGGTAGGCCAAGTTTGTGCCGCGGGCATAAAATTAAACCCTCAATTGTGCTGTATGTAGTACGCTATGTTAGTATTAGCAGACACTACAGCGGATCATGGTGAGCATTAATGTTTTGTTTTGGGGGGTTTTCTTAACTTGAGTTTACTGGTTAATCTGCACTATAAGGCAGACCAAGCAATCCTACAGCAATTCAGTTAGCACTTTGTTGGTCTAAAAGTCCAAGATATTGAAGTCTCAATCAGCAGGGAAAAAACTGGGTAACTGAGATTGGTATACTAATAACCAATTCTATGAAAGCCAAAATGACTTTTGCGAAATATGTGACATCTGTAATGAAATTAAGCATATTGTGTCATAATTAGAAACTCGGATAATCTGTAATGTTTATAGGCCAGGATCATTAATGGAAATAAAGAGGAGATGATCTTTAATTTCACAAACACAAGAAAGCCATTGTTTAAAGGTTTTAAATTCATAATGAAAGCATGCGCTATATGAGTTACCAATTTTTTTTGAACATTTGTAGTGGGCCTAACAAAGGACAGGTCACATAACAAATGGCCAAACAATGCAGTGTGATGCTGGTATCTCAGTGCATGGCCTATTAATTTTCATTCCAAAACCCAACTGCTTGACATATCGGGGGTTTAAAAAAATTAATTATTATCCATCATGAGGAATTAGGTGTGTAGGAAAAGTCTTTCATTAATCTGCCATGCTTGAATGAACTGTTGTTCCTGACATCTGCAGCGGTATGGCTCTGTGGGCTGGAAACAGGATGTCCACCTTTCAAAGTCATCCGATGGACAATGTATGATGGAAAAGCCCCAAATGAGTCCTGACAGGCCCTGACTATTTATGGCTTGCATGGAGCGAGCAAACTAGCCTGCTTTCCAGTTTGTCACCATTAGCAGACTTTCACACCGATTAACACCTAAGAAGGCATTTAGGCTGGGATCCAGATGTGCGCAGGCAATAACAATGGGCCAGGAAGTCGACCAACACTCTAGGAGATTTACAATACTGAGCTAGGGAGGCGAACAATAATGAGATAATTGCCAAAAAGTACATTTACTTTTTAAATTACTCAAATGATACGGGCAATATAAAAAAAAAACTATGCAATAGTTTATTTGAGTTACTTTTAAAAGCCTAGACACTAACTACAACTTTTTTGTTGTAATAAATTTATGAAGATATTAAGCACAAACATAGCTAAACCAGAAAGCCTTTGGTCCTTTCACCAACCCCACCTTGCCTAGATTTACATGCTTTACAGTTTGTGCCAGCGGTTTTGGCTATAGACTGTGATTGCTCAAGGCGGGCTCTGAATCATTTAAAAGCTCAGTAAAGTAACTGCTGCCAATTTTACTTTAAATACTGGCATAGATCAAAAAGACTACACCAGGTAACAAGGGATGAGGTAACTATTAACACATAGTACTTCATTCGTGAAGATTTCGTGATAGAGTGAATAAAGCAGAAATCATTTTCAATAGAAGCCGTTTGGATTTTTTTTTAAGTAGGTAGCCATGGGCAAAAAAAGAAGACTGATGATGCATTAGTAATCCAATAAATGTCTAGTCCAAACTGAAGTGGGTAATCCTTTAAAAAACTGTTAAATAGAAGAACAACAGCCATATAAATAGTTGTGTATGATTGCATCCCTAACTTGAAAGCTACACTAGATAAACTCAAATTATTAAGAACTTTAAAAACAAATTAGCACTTTTACATTCATGGATTTTTTTTTTCTGTTAAGCATGTAGTCCCTGATGCACTGCTACATCCATACCATCACATGAAATTGTTCTTCCTCTTAAAGCTTCCAGAAATCAGATGGTAATTATCCCACCCTCTGGGAGCCCAGGTGGAGTAGTGGAATTTTCCACTGCACACCAGTGAAGAAAACCAGTGCAGTGTCGGTCCCATGACAAAAAGGGCAAAGACTGTGCCAAATAAGTGGTGTGACGCCGCCTAAGAACAACCCCCCATTCGAACAGGACAAACAAACAAAGTCACACTCAACCTATCATAAACCAAATTGTACTCTTGAGCAGTGAGGCTACAAGTTTTCATAATGAACACCAGAGTGAGCCGCTTTGCTGGATGCTCCTTATAAAGATAATGATCGCATCCTTATTTAAATGGACCGTCCACATTCTTTCCCAACAACGTTTGCTAATGGTTCCCGAACACAGATATTCCAGACGTCTTTGCCTGCTCCGTTAAGTACTTCATGCCCAATCAGTGACCCAGACAGCAGTAAGGAAAACAACGGAAAGCAGACCGAGCTAGTCGAACACGCCACTGACCAGCCGTCTGACACTCAACCCGTCTCATAATAGGAGCAGGAAGAGCAATCTTTAGGGGTCGGCCAAGGAGAGCAGACCTCATACATCATGTTGAGGAGTGACATGTGGACAAGGTTTGAAAGTCAGGAGCAGCTTAAGTCTCTGCGGGGGGTTTAAATTATTTACAACGAGAACGCGATGAACTTCGAGAGAATGCTTTAAGTATATAATGCACTAAAGAGGAGAGCTATTGATCGCCTAATTAATTGATTTATGTGGAAAGTAATCGACTGCCAAATGATCCATTTGGGGAGCTCATTAGGTATTATGCATTATTCATGCTACCTGAGTCATGATGTGTGTGTGTGTATGCGCTCAAATGCGTGTTAGAAAGGAAGCTAAGGTAAACGAATGGAAGTTTTAAAACTTGTAACAGTGTGTTTAATTGTTCTTGATGCTTCTTGGAACATGCCAGTCTCAGAGGTACCACAGTGCCGCTAAAGTGTTTGTCAAAACAGCCGGTTCTTTAGTTTCGGGATCTTTGAGCCATCTGGAATTTCACAAAAAAATCCCACGAAACAAACAAAAAACATCAGGATCTAATTCCCTTCATCTGCCGTCTGTCCCGGAGAGACGGGCGTCTCGAGTGCTCGCGCTTTTAGCCGTCGTTCTATTAAGTAAGGTCCATGTTCACGCTCCTGGCACATCCGAGGATTTTTACAGGTCTCTCCTGTGGGACGATGGAATTATATAAAAAAGAAAAACCCGTTGCCTGAGGGAGCATTCTCCAGAAAAGAGCAACTCAGTTCTGAGGAACTATTTCAAAATGAACATGAACCCACATGTTGACCCACCATGTCCACAGGCTGCAGGTATTAACGCAGCTACTTGTGTGCAGCCAGTTTGGCTGGGTTCTTTAATATTATATCACTTTCTTGGCCGGTACTTTAAAGAAGGAGAAAAAAATAACCTGGCAACTGATATAGCAGTGTACATCAGCTGTAATGATAAAATGACAAAAGGAAACATAACTGGAGTTTGTGTCTAGAGGGGCACAATGAGTTTTATTCACAAAGTACGTTTGCATGTAAAGGGATTTACAATATAGAGACAATATAGTGTACAGACACTAAGCCAACAGTGATAAAATCTGTAAGTGTGAATCGTTTTAGCTGTCTCCACAGAAGATTATTATTATTTATTTATTTTTTATGAATGCCCTTTCTGGTGCAACCCTCCCAATTTATCTGGCCACTACAATGCACTGGTTTGTGTATTCTGCTGGCCCAACCAACCGGTTGTAATACAGAGTTCCACTTATTTTAATAATATGCATATATATTTACATTAAACAAGCAAAATTACAGAATAAAGCAGGGATTGATAATTCATGCTCATTCACATATTGTTTTCAACAAAATTAAACTGAAGATGAAGTAAAATACTGCATTTGTGATTGTCTATTATTTATTCAAATAATAAATGTCATTTTATTTATAGGTTGGTACGATGCAAAACGTTCCCATTTTGTGTAAAAAGGAATAATCATATTAATAAATTTAGATGGAAAGAATTCTGTACCTGGCAATCTGAAAGTGCTTTAACCTAAGCAAATAGTGCCAGTGCCCTCTGCTGTTTTAAATGAATATGGATGCCCCATGTGCACTGATTTTGAGCATTACATGTCTACTCTTGACCATGTGTTTTGCAGATTTTTGCTCTCTGTTAGGTAAACACGTGAACAACACCCGTACCAGGTGATCCAGTGCTTCCTGAAATACACTTAACGTAACCCAGTCTTCCAAGTTAATAGCTCTGAAAGGCTTGCAGGAGCATGTGAAGTCAGGTGAGGAGGTTTGAATAAATGAGGACACAGCGTGTGGTTGAAGTGATTTTAGGCATGCATCAGGTTCATAGCATTCACAGCTCTGGTATGACTTTAGCCTTCATTAGGCTGGCGGAGACAAATGCTTTTCAAACATCTAGTTTAGTGCATTCTGAAACGCTTCTGAAAGGTAACTTACAGCAAAATAAATATATGTGTATACATCTAAAAGTGTAACAGAGTGAGCCATGGGCCAAACGGTTTATATTTTGAGAGTTTGGCTTATTCACGTGCTAAAATAAACAACAGTATCCATTCAATACAGAAAAAAAGATTTAAGTTTTGATTGTTTTTCTCGTTTCAACTCAATGTAAATAGCGAATCACTAAATCATCCAAACAAATGTTTATACAAGTAAATGAATCTTTTATGTATTAGTTTTTTTCCCCCATCATGTTTAACATGGATTTGCAAAACCACAATAAAATCTGTCTTGGAAGCTTTGTGATATTAGCACTGCCACAAAGTGCTGGGTGATTTTCTTCATTCCTTTTGTTCATTCTAAATAATGTTTTATGTGCTGCTAACAGTTTATTTCAGTTAAGTCTTGGATAATTTACCTTCTCCAATTCACCTAATGTGGTGGAAACCAAAGCACCTGAGGTAAACCCATGCAGACACAGAGATAATATGCAAACTCCACATAGAAAGGAGACAGATCACAACATCTGGGCATTGAACTTAGGACCTGTCAGGTGACAGTGCTTCCCACAGCCATTATGCCGCCCTCAATATATATTATCAATATATAATATAAATCAAGAAATATATATATATATATATATATATATGTAGGACCCTTAAAAATGTTCTGTTTATTTGTATTGTATAATTTTCTTAGT
>JAYDZF010000026.1:16539553-16574824 GCA_034509105.1 Microcambeva barbata | reverse complement strand
ATTACATACAAATACACATTTACACACAGGCAGCACGGTGGCTTAGTGGACTGTCACCTCACAGCAAGAAAGTCCAGAAAGTCCTGGGTTCAATACCTGGGAGGGGTGATCTAGGTCCTTTCTGTGTACATGTTTGCATGTACTCCCCGTGTCCGCATGAGTTTCCTCCAAGGACTTCGGTTTTCTCCCACAGTCCAAAGACATGCTACCAGGGCGATTAAAGACACTGAATTGTCCTGTAGGTACCTGTAATGGACTGGCGCACCACCCAGAGTGTTAAAATAAAATTTTTATTACCGGTACTTGATAAAACAAAGTATTAACCTAATAGTAACAGATATATACATTCACTAATAAGAATTTTAAAATCTTAAAATGCAAAAGCTAAAACTCTAATTTTAACAAGAAACGTACTATTCATACATTGAGTATGCACACAGCTGTACAAGTACTAAATATGAGTAAAAGTTAAGAGTAAGAGTGGACAGTGGCAGCAATAAAAAACGTCCCCTGTGAAACAATTTACTGACGCGCTGCCTTCCAGACATGTTGAGGCTTTTTAAGCCAGTGCAGCTGGTACATGAAAAATTCATATCATAACAAGAATAAAATGCTTTTCAGTGTGAACCGCTACACCACCCAGCACTAACGCCAGGACAAATAAGAAAAGACCAAAAACAATTGTGGGCAGTCCCACCATTAAAACTTTGTACATGTCTATTTTGTCACTGGAAAGCAGGAGGGGGAAATCAACAGGATAAACCTTGGTTCATGTAAACCTTTCTTAATAAAGCCAGAATCTGGACTGGTGGATTACCTCAAGCTGCTGAGGAATCGAAATGGCAATGTGACCCAAAAACACCTCGTAAGGAAAAAGAAAATTGACAATTGACAACTGAGAAGAAAATTGAATATTGAATAAGGGAATTAATTATTTGTAAAAGACAACAAGCACAATAATAAGTGTAAGATTTCTAACTAAAGAAAAAACTCCTACATGCAAACAAACTAGAAAAGTTTTAAAGGTTTGGATTTAGCCATGACAGGGACCGCCCTATTTTAAAAAAGCTACTGGCTGCGTTCAATCTATTGTAGTGAAAAATTCCTTAATGAAATACCTCAGAGACTGGATTATGAGTAAAAAAAAAAGAGTTTTAAACGTGTCTGCAAACTAGAGAAAGGTGATAAAGTAAAAAACAATCAAATTTTTATACTAAGGTCGGCGTACTTCAGGGTCAAAGGAAGCTGGAACTGGTCTAAACGAGTTAGAACTTGGTCATACAATGCATTTGACGCATTTCTTGTCACATTCACCATATACTAGGGATTTAAAGATACACCCTACCCATGATTAAATTCACAAAATGATTTCCATTAAAGAAATTATTAAACTTAAAAAATAAACTGCTGTAGTAGCAAAAGCAAATTCACTTTGAATTAGCCATCAGCCAGACTATTGTGAATAATGAAAGTGCTCACCGGTGTTTAAAGAGGATACTGATTATTTTACATGCCAACCAAACTGAAGTGTGACATTTTTGATCTTCACACATTCGGTAACATTCTACTGCAATACTATTCTTGGGATAATTAAATACACAATCATGTATTAATACCTCTAGTTACCCCCCCAACACACACACACAAGGTAATTATTTTTTAAGGTCCAGCGGTTTTACAGATGCACACTTCTTTTGATGCCACTCTGTACTCTACTAAACTTATTTGAGTGCTAAAGAAGATTGAACTTAAAATAATCATTTAATACAGTTCTAAACTGAAAAATGATTCTACCCTTATTCATCTCTAAACCACCTGGAAAATTCATCTACTGAATAACACTTAACATCCCATTAGAACTAGTAAAAATGTAAAAGAGGATGAAACTGAATTGGTTTTAAAGGATGAAGCTGGCTCTCTTTTTCCAGTGATAATGTCTTGGAGCCTTCGACCTGACATTTTACTAGTTCTAATACATGTTGATGGGTTGTGTTTTTAACGTCTTGAAAAACTTCGATGAATGTCTTTTTGGAATGAACTTGAATTGCTGATTATTCCTCACAGATGCAGATTTTGATGACGTATTAACAAATCTAGTTTCGAGGTCCTAATGTCTCCACTAAGTGTGTCGAGTTTCAAACCTTTTTTAGGTTAGGCGATGTCAAGTTGTGAATACACATCTTCCATCTGCACCTCTTTTCATGCCTCGGCTTTGAAGTGAATGGAGTACTCTGTGCATTTTTAGATGAATGTGATTGGGTGCACCTCCGCAGATGTATAAATCAGCCCTTAGGCCTGTGCCACTGTGTCACTGTCAGGCCTGATAATGACTTGGAATGGTTTATGCTTTACTTGTATGTCACAGGGAATAAAAGCATCTGCCAAATTAATAAAATGTAAATGGAATTCACACTGCACTGTGGTTGTGTCTGGACCTGACGTGGCTGCATTTCTTTGATTAATGCATTAATTACAGAAGAGGCAAGATATGCCAAGAGCAATGCATTATGCTAGGCAAATATCAAGCGTCTTATAAAAAGCAGATAGTGCATTCCGTTATGAGAACACTCATTTATTTAGCTCTTTCAAACTGAATTTCCATGAAAAGCTATGTGAGACTACAGACATGACCTGTGGACTGGCAACAACATGCCAAGAATGGGTCAGATCACTGCTCCTGGAGTATCCTGCCATGCAATCTGAAGCTGATTCAAGTGTAGTGGAAGTAGGGAACACAGTGATAATCAGGAAGCAGTGTAGTGGACCCTTCCAACCACACATTCTCATGGTTGAAGCTGATTGTGTACATAAAGGCTTTTATCCAGACCGACTTACACTAAAGAGACAATATACAAGTAAAGCTATTTAGAGTTTAGGGTCTTGCTCAAGGGCCCCACAGTGTCAACCAGGCAGTAATGGAACTTAAACAGCATTCTTGAATGCAGTAATGGAACTTGAACAGTCACATTCTAATAAGTAGTGAAATAACTTACCTGCTAGTCTACAACTGTTAATAATTCTTTATTATCCTATCACAGTCGCTGGAGCCTGTTCCACACAGCACGAGGAACACAGAAACACCCAGCCCCTCACAGGACAGAAACAGACACTTAACAAACCTATTCACTTAAAGGCCAATTCAGAACATGACGGCCTGTTTTGAGACTGTGGGAGGAAACTGGAGACGTGGGAGAAGAACATGCATAATCCACACAGATAGGACCTGGACCCACAACCCCAGTCGCGGGGATCGAATAGAACACCATTACAATCACACAGAAACTTGAGCCAGGCATCACAGCTGGGTCAAGCAACAAGAAACTAGTGTAAACTGTAAACAATGTAAATTAATTGTATTTATTTGTCAAATGTAAATGTTTCAGATCTATCGGGAACTTAAATACCGAAACACCTGAGGTACTCTAAATTATTAACTGATCATGTATTTACAAATATCACAAGGTTCTATTAAATTCCAATCCATAGTTTGGATTGGGCTTTTGGACCATGAGAGAAAACCGGAGCCCCCGGAAGAAATCCACAATGACATGAGGGAACTGCTGAGACTCGAACCCAGTGAGCCAGTAAAGATTTGTTTGATGTTCTACATCATTTCAGTGTGCCAAATTATCGAAAAGAAAAAAATGTAAAGCTAACGAAGCTATACTTCTCCCAGCACTGTACCTCCAAGTGTACAGAACCTGAGCTGACGTTTACAGATGCGCCATGATGGAACTGCGTACATGGACAAGAACTAAAATGTGATCAATCTCATTTGTGAGCAGTGATATGTAAATGCATTTGACATCAATAATAATTATGTCAATAAATACATCTACTACAGAATTTAATTCCCTGCCTTCGTTCATTACTAATGGGTTGGAATTAGTGGGTTCTCCCAGGGGATGTGGGGTGGGGAGAACAAGAGCATGGGGGACAGATCTGGGTTAGGGGGGTCTTTAAGAGGGGTCTCTTGAGCTCTGTCAAAGACATACTGGCAGATTTAAATTAGTGCTGAAGTAAAGGGGGTGGTCTGTCAGGATGCTTCTCTTTATACACACACGCGCACGCATGCACACACACGCACACACGCACACAGGGAGACAGAGGCAGTCACACACCAGTGAGCTGTCTCTAAAATGAGATGGAGTGTAAATAAGCTCGTGGATTCATTATACAGACAATCTCTCTCTCTCTCTCTCTCTCTCTCTCTCTCACACACACACACTAATACTCAATTCAAACATATTCTGTGTGTGTGTACAAACCTAAAACTGTTCCATGATGAGTGCACCCAGCTAGGACTCCTAAAATGAGAATTTGCCACAGCAATTTCAATGCCATAACTATATGGACACCTAACCATTCCCTTGTTGAACCATTTAATTTCAAAGCCAGGGACCCTCTTTGCAGTAATACAAAGGGGCAGCCATGGCTTGGTGGCCTCTGACACACAGATCATAGCTGAAGCTCTCTTGAGCAAGGCTCCCAAAAAAGTGAACTAGACAAAAATGCCCACGCACCCCCACATTATCAGTGTTTTAAACATTTATAATCCACATTTAGCTTCAATTTATATGGTTCTGTGTTTAGGTTGCATATAAAACTGTCCTTTTAAGATTTTTATATTTTTATTGATCAATGTATAAGTCTTTTTAATAAGTTTGGAGGCTCATAATATGTTGATGTCACAATTAATAAATAGAATTAAAAAAAAACTTTGTGTTGACCATGTTAGTTAATCATTTACGATTCAATATTGCCTATATGGACAGCAATTTAAAAGACAAAAGTGAACCTGTGTAACTGTGACGTTAAATGAAATGTAGTCCTAAATGTTTAGAGTCTATAGACCCGAGTCCACTAAAGCACAGAAGTGAAAATTTCTCAATTCTAATAAACATCCCACATTCCAGTGTTTTTTGATGAGATTTGAGTGTCCATTATAAGTGGTGGTCATTGACAGAAGGTCAGAGCTCCTCAGAAAACAAAACTAAGTTGGAAGCACGCAGCTGATTCGATATTAGCAAACAGACCTCTGGACTCAATACACAGGGGTGTACACATACCAAACCGGTCACAATTCTATCTGAGCCGTTCTACTAATTCCTAAAAGCATTAGGATTCTATAAGCATGCTCGGTTTTGCGTGTGGCTTACGAGCTGCAGCGAATTTTTCTTTCTCCAGCCCATGTAACTCTCAGAGCTACGGTGAGGTTTTCATGCTCCTCTGAAAGTTTAATGGAAAGTCTATTTTAAGCGACCTGTGCCTTACAGCGACACTGAACTAAGACTGCGTTTCAGAACCACATTAGCATGAGCTTTTTGCATAAAATAGTGCCTGAGAGTACACTGTCGGGGGAAGTGACAAATGGATTGATGAAGAATCATCTAAGAATAATACACCAGATTGGTTACATGGTGAGAAGCACTGAAGTTGTTCCTCTGAGCTCACATTGTTATTTTAGATAAAAGCTGTCTTTTGTATTATTATTATTATCTGCAGTAGTATATATAATCAGCAGTGGTGGGACATTAAATATTTACTGCTAGTATTAAATAAAAAGTCAAAATTACATTTGTTAAGAATAATGATGACATTAATAGCATTACTATAATTACTAATATAATTAACAGTAGTATTTTATTATTATTAGCAATAATATACTTTTACTATCAGCAAAATAATCATGATCACTATTATCACTAATAGTGAACAATTATTTTGTATGTATTATTGTTATTATAATTATTATTAGTAGTAGTTGATGTAGTTAGCAGCAGTAGTTATTATTATAAGTATTATTAGTAGTAGCAGTATAATATCATTATTGTTGATTCTACCTGTAATTACTATTATTAGCAATAGAAGTGTTCTTAGCAATAATTTACTTAAATTATAATCAACAAAATAGTATTATTATTATTACTACTACTACTACTATTTCTATTAGTAGTAGATGCTGTGTTGACGTTAGTGCAGCCAAAGCAGAGTTTTCTTCTTTGTTTGGGGACAGTGGTTTGATGGTACAATAGCGCCATCAATAGGAGCACGGAATAAATGTTTCAACTGTTCCAAGAACATGCTAACTTGATCTCTGTCCTTGGTCTAAGAACAGATGAATATTCAAGGTCGTAACTTCAGAAAACCCAAAACTGCTAATGTGTCCTTGCAATGACATGTAGAGTGATGTGTAGTGATGAGTAGCTTATCATACCGTCTAATGTTATACCTTCTGGGATGTGTACTCACTCCGGGGAAACTGGGGGTCCAAGCAGGGGGTCCTGAGCTGTCAGATTATCTTAAAAGTACCCATCATGCCTGACCCAAATCTGCCTCCAAACGTCTGTGTGTGTATGAGTTGGCATTTCCGTCAGGCCAGACTAACACACATGCTTTTGGTAAGAGCAATTTTGGCACAAGGTGTCAGGACCATCGCTATAGCAAAACTGACAGCCGTCACCAGAGGGAAGTACCCGCCATCTGATGCCATGCTTGTGTGGGTCTGCTTGCGTGACAAAGTGCTTTTTGGCAAAGAAACTGCCAGGCCACGCGGCTTTTAAAAACACTATTACTTGTGAAGCAGAAACTTGACAACAACCTTCCATGGTGATCCGAAGTGTCCTGCTGGTAGGAAATAAAAGGTGGCCTGTGACCGATATGACGGATTCAGATTACCTCGCTCTTAAGAACTTTCACATTGCTGCCATTGGAGTGAAAACATTGGATTTTTGGACATTATCTACGGCAGTGCTCAGGTGGTGTAGCTCACCACTACTGGGATCCTGGCTTCAAAACACTTTTAACTCCTTTTATTTTGCTTTAGAAATGTTGAATAAATAAACATTAATTTCATATTTCAAAATATTTTTGAGCGTAGCAGTACATGGTAAATGTCGGCTCAAGGTGACAAACAGCAACAAAAGACGTCACTCTATAAAATGATGGCCAGACCCTCAAAAAAGCAGTTTTACCAAGCATCATGTGACATGCAACATGTGATGAGTGATGAAAGAGGGAGAACAGGTTTGCATCTTAGAGACCATCTTTCCTAATGCTTGAATCCCCTGTCATGTTCAGTGTCGCTCTGAGAGGCTTGGACGACGTGTCTCTTATTCATTATTTAAAGTTTACGAATGAAAACGTCTATGTTATGTTTCTTTAATAAAACTGATTAGTGACTACACGGGTTATGAAAAGCAATTTAAAAATACATTTTAAATACGTGATTTTGTTGAAGTAGAAAATTTTCACTTCAAATGACGCACCTTTATAGCACTGTTGTACCGAACCATAATTATAAATACCTGTTGGAATCACCAATTTGGAACCACTTAATTACTCAGTTATTTTCCCTTCATTACTAACCCTAAATCACCTCCAGCATTTGTAATGTGTTGCAGAGAGAAACACAGCTCCCATGTAGTGGTCTTACAAATAAGATCACAATCAAACATATTACAGCAGTCCCATGTGATCTTTAAAAGGCATGCCACATTTATATTCTGACAAATGAATGACAGAAAGTTCATTTTCTTCAAATCAATTTCTTTAAATGTGGCCGTCGTATTTCTTCACAGAATGATCCGACACCATATTAGGAATGTGTGATAACATTCTGTTCCACCTTCCACATGAGGCTGTCTGAGATTGGAGGCTGATGCCTGTACTAGCTCTGCTTCAAGAGTTTTTGATATGTGTGTCAATAAACTCTAACTCACACACACACTCACACACCCTTATTTCCTCCAAACTCTCTCAATTTCACCTTGGCATCCCCCTGCTTGTTTTCTCGTTCTAAAGACCTGCGCCACATATAGAGAAATGTCTGTGTAAAAGTCTCTGTACATGGTTTGGTGTGTGTGTTAGAGAGAAAGGAGGAGGAGGAGAGAGACTGTCCAGAGTTGCTTTTGCTCAGATGAAGCTCTGGTTATCTTCCTTGTCATATAATCAATACAGAGCTCTTTTATGAAGAAGCAGCCAGGAAGTGTCTGTGTACCCTTCAGTCTGGCTCTACTAAGTATGCTCATGAGAGGAATATTTTCAATAAAGCCAAACAAGCAGGCTTTTACGTTAGATCACCAGTGCTTACACTCACCCAGTCTATAACACAAACTTGATCGGCAATGTTTCCCCCGATGCTGCAAGACCAGCAGCGACCCTCACCAGGAGAGATTTGGGGGGGCTGAAGTGCCCTTGAGCAAGGCACCTAACCTCTAACTGCTCCCCGGGCGCTGTGGTTAGGGCTGCCCACCGCTCCGGGCATGTGTGCTCCCTGCCCCCTAGTGTTCACTAGTGTGTATATGTGTGTTTCACTGCAAGGATTGGGTTAAAATGCGGAGAACAAGTTTCACTGTAAAGTGATGAAAAAAGTATCTATCTATCTATCGAAATATAAAAGGCTTCCACTAAACTAAACTATGTTTTATGAAATGTTTATTGAGCTCTGGTTTTCAAAAGAAGGCAAAATGAAATGATTTATATTGAGTAGGAATGTAATCATTCACCACGACATATTTAATAAGATTTAAAAATTCCACGTTATTCAATTACACCAGCAGAGGGCACTTGTTTGTAGAAGGTTTAGATTAAGAATACTTTTTTCAGCACTGTGAAAGTGAAATGTGTCCTCCACATTTTAACCCAATCCGTAAAGAGCAACGCATGTATACACACTTAGTGAACTATAGGGGGCAGTGAGCACATGTGCCCAGAGTGGTGGGCAGTCCTAGCAACTGCACCCAAGAAGCAGTTCGAGGTTTGGTGCCTTGATAGGGCACTTCAGTCATGACTTGTTGGCTTTAGGAATTTAACCGGCAACCTTCTGATCACAAGCCCAGTTCTCTAACAATCAGGCCCGGTTATTTATTATTTTCTTGTTTGAAAGAAAAAAAACAAGGAAATCAAAGTTTGTGATTATCATTCATTTAAATTATATGTTTACATCCCTTGTTTGTACCTCCCTAAGAAATAATAGTGATATTAAACATAATATAGTAATAACTCATCATTTAGATGAATAAAACTACAGATCCCCAAAACTATTTTGTTTTCAATAGAAATAATAAAAGGAAACTTAATCTTAACCTACTTTCATTTCCTTAAAAACAAAAAAATCATGAACTATATATTGTGAATCATATCACTTCGTGGGTATAGTGTGTCATTAAATCCCTAGTATTGAAAAACATTCTTCGAATCTCAGAAGGCAAAATTCAGTTCATTTGAGGAAGATTATTGAGATCTAAAGTTTACTTTACAGAATTACTAATAAAAAACAGCCAAAAATACAGAGGCTGAATCTGATTTGGTTCTCTATACTTTTTATGATTCGAGTCCAATATTGATCCGTGTGAATGATGTTTGATACCACAAAACTTGCCGGTAACAGATTTCCAAAATCAGTTCTTTTGTCTGTTCAAACGGGAAGCTACCAGACCACAGGTTGCTAGTGACATCTAGTGGTATGAATTTCCCACAGCACGTGTGAAAGACCAGCAGTCGGATTTTTGTTATTTCCTTGCCATCAGCACAACACACTAACTTCCTAATGAGCCCAGTCAGCAAAAACAGACAATGAGTGTGTGTTAGGAGAGGATCCCACCCAAGAGAAATTTTGCACGTATAATTACAGAGTTCTAGCTGTGTTGGTATTCAGGCCGAATAAAATATGCCGACTGCAACAGAAAGATGAAATGCTGGTGTAGGTGTGCATGTGTCACATCTTTGTCATTAAACAGCTACGTTAGCACTAGTGTCAGTCATGTGTGTGTTAAAGCTCAGGTAATGCATGTGTGGTTCTATGAATGATTATAGAAACTGTATTTGTGCATGCATGTCCTCCGGGGTAAATACCTAGAAGTCGTTACTCGTACCTACTGAGGAACGCCCTTGTGTATACATGCCATTCAAATCACTTTTCTTATATCCTCGTCTGATAGAACAACCTAACAAAATAACAGCATGCAAACTAACCAGTGGCCTCTTGTAACAGCAGTATTTGTTTGTTTGTATTTTAATGTCAAGTTTGACGCTTCGGTTACATTCATGACACACGGTTCATTATTTCAGTAAACAAGTTTATATCGAACAGTCACTGAATATTTTGTATTTCCAATTCACATCACTTGCATGTTTTTTTAAACCCAGAGTAAACCAAAGTACCCAGAGTAAACCCACACGGTCAGGGCGAGAACATGCAAATTTCACACAGAAAGGACCACCGCACCTGGTGATTGAACCTATGACCTTCTTGCTGTGAGCTGACAGTGCGATCCACTAATGCACAATATAAGCTGGGGTGTGGAGTTAAAATCGTCCATTTGAATGCTGATGCATGTTAAATATTTCTTGATGTACAGAACTGTGGAAGCACAAAGATGCTGGCATATTAAAATATGTATTTGTAAGCAATAAATAATTTTATTTCTGTTTGGTAAAAGCGCTGGCTATTAAATAAATGAGGTAATAAGCACATATTTAATACAAACAATAAAAAATGTTTAACATTGGGTATTTTAACATCATGTGTTAAATAATGTTTGGCTACAGTCCTGACAGGACGGAATTTTCTGGTTACGTCTTAAATTTCAAACACGTCATTGTCATAAAAAATCTTGTATCTCCAGTTCACCTCACATGCACTGTTCAAAACACAGGACTCCAGAGCTGGAGTTTTGAATATATCCTATTGAATCTCAGCTCTGCCACCTAAAAGACAAAGTCCATTAAAAAAAACCTCCATATAAAACCCAACTTATCTTTGTGTTAGTTGGCCACATGGGTGTGTATGAAAGTAAGATGCCTGGTTATAATACACCTCGGTTATAATTGGACTTTCCAGCAAGACAATGATCTGAAGAACACTCCAGTCAACCAATGCTTGGTTAAGGAACCAGTACTGGAATATCAGGATTTAAAGCAGATGGAAAAACATTGATTGCTAATGTGCTGTAGTGGCTCTCTGTAAGAAGTACATGGTTTATGAAGTATTATTCAATATTGTTTGATTCTGGATCCTAACATTACTGTGCCTAATATTAATTTGGTCAACATGTATTACACTCTTTAGTTACATTCATGACAGACCAGGTAATTACTGGTTATACAAGTCTTGAAAATAAAACACAATCAGGAACAAGTAAATATCTCCAACTTCACTTGCATGTCTTTGGACATTGAGAGGAAACCGGAACTCCCATTAATGTTCCTCAAATGTTTTACTGTTTAGTTTCAGATTTAGGTTCCGAACCACCAGGCCTGGGCCATACAGAAAGAATGAAAAATTAAATGAACCGTTTCTGTTTCAGATGTTCTGCCATTCCTAGGAGGCACCAGTGTCTCATTTTAGTGACATGTTAAATCCTCGCATCGCCATGAAAATATCTTACATGAAAATGTATCTGTAACAAAAAGGTTGGGGATCACTTCTGTATAAGGCCAGTGTTGAGTGCAAGCCAAAAATACACTATATGTACCAGCAGGTGGCCATGTACTACAGCAGATTCTCTGTGTGCTTCTGAAAACAGCTCCAATCTCCCATACAGACTCAACATCTCACATGCAGCATGCATATTGTAAATCCCTGTGGCATGATAAAGTGCAAAACCAGTGTACCATATCACATGTGTTCCATCTCCAGTTTGTTGTCTGCATGTGTTTGCAAAGCAGATCAACTCTCATCACATGGTACTCATTACAATAGCGTATGATGGTCACATCGAGCGAAACAAAAGCACACAACTCTGAACAGACGGCTCCTTTCAGAATGACACAACATGTATGTACGACTCCAAGAGAGAAAGAAAAAAAGCAAGAGAGACAAACTTGAACTGTAACAATTTAAGATCTGAAACATCTGTAACAACGCTTCAGTATCACATAAAGCACATTCCCACAGAGTGAGGGAGAGAGATGAACAAAGGCAGAGATGTAGATGTTTATATTGAATAGCTGTTCAAGTTGGCATGTACCAATATAGCAGAAATGTCACAGATTCTTGAGCACCACCACATTCTTCATGTCCACTATTTATTCATCCAAGGATTCTCAGTTGGGTTCCAGTCTGGGGAATTAGGGGGCTATGGTAGCACTTACCATAGAGTCTTGCTCTTCTAGCCATGTGACAGGTCACATTGGGTTGCTGGAAGATGGGATGGAAAGTATGTCTATGTTTCTGTATGTAAATGAAAACAAAACATTTAGATCGATGGCTGGAGTTCGGCCTTACAGCTGCTGCACTTATTCCATTCTGTAAGCCTATAAATAATGTAATAAGTTATAAAAAAAAAAGTTACTTCGAAGGGTATGCCAATGGCTAATTCCATATATCTGATTAGATCTTAAAATAAAAATACTAGCAAGTCCAAGTGATAAAAAATCCTCTTACAGTTCCCATTTGCAGCTCATCAGATGCACAAAGCATGTCAGATGCTTCGAGTTTAAATGTGCATTCATTTTTATTAGCGGACATTGTTATTCAAAGCCACTTACAATTGACAGTCAAGGGCCTTGCTCAAGGAGCCAAACACTAGTAACTACAGGGATGGTGCGTGCACGGCAACCTTCTCATCCCTAGTCAGTTTACTTAAAATGATATGCACTGGTAGCTTAAAAGAAGTAGAAGTGTGGTGAGCAGTGGAAAATGAAGTGGAAAATACTGCGGTGTTTTAAATTACATGAATAAGAGTCTTGTTAGTAATGTTTTGATTGTGGCCTACATGAGTGTGGGATAGAAATGGATGAACATGGTCGTATATGAATAATTATGTTTCACACATGTCAAAAACACCCACAGTCACAGTGCTCATGTTATGTTTGTTTTCATTTAAATTGTCCTGGTTAAGGAACATAAATTGGACAGGGGAAGTCTTATATATTGGAAATATAGATATTGACCAGTACTGCATGTTTTTTCGACCAGCAACATCAGCAACCTGCATGTTTACATGCCCATGACATTATAATGTGTGCTTGATACCTTTTCAGCACATCCTGTGTGGTGTGCTCAAAGCTCAAGGATGTGGAGCACGCCAATATAAAATCCAGATGTCGACATCGAAGCATTTATCATCTTCCCTTTTTTATTCATATGCTCGAGAACATTGTGCTCAAAAACGACATGTACAGGGTTATTGTTTTTAGTTAAGAATGTGAAGTTTTTTGTAATACATCTGCCCTCTAAAGCTTTTGCCACGTCTCACCACAACTGAACCTTGCCATGTTTGAACAGTTATACAGTGGCTAAATAAAGCCAGACCCTATAATTGTATCACTGTTGTTAATATATCTTAAATTGTTCTGATGATAATCTTCCTCTTTTAATCTTTGTATATGTCAATCAATATACAGTTACCCTGAATATTGGTCATAAATGCATTTAGAGGCATTATTTTGATGGGCATTAACATGGGCGAGAAACCTGAAAATCTTCAAACCATCTTACCTAAAGAAATAATTGAGATTAAACTGTAATATTTGGCATTTTTTGTTGAGATAGAATTTGAAGATTTTTGGTACCAAACAAATTACAACAATTAGTACTGAGATGGTTGAGTGTGATCAAATCTGTTGAATTGATGTGGAAGGACCCTTATGATAATTGTGGATCATGAATTGCACTCAAATGGTATTGAACTGTGGAAGGTAAACCTGTAGACATGGGGAGAAGACCCCAGGGATCACCAAAGATCTGCTTGCTGTGCACCTGTGAATTATTGACATTAATACTTCCTAAACAATCAAACATTAAGAGACAAATAAGTGATGACTGGATGATTGATTAATATTATGGGGTTAAACTGTGTGTTTGATGCATTTCTAGTGGCTGAGAACTTAAACTGCAGACAGAAACTGTAGAAACATGCATATCATCATGAACAGTGACTTCATGAATTCCCAACAAATGTAAGCAGCAACACACTCAGTGCAAAAGGTTTCTCAAACATCATGTGAAATAATACTCCCTGATGAGAGATGTGTCTATGTATGCATTAATGATTAGTCATTTCATTTTGTCTGGCTACATACATTAACAATGTTTAAAAAACATTGATGTTTAGTAAAATTGTACAAGCTGTCTACGTTTTTGCATTCTTGTGCCACATGGTGGCTCTTAAAAAGTTTGCTGTTGAGCATTGGAACTGTATCACTGTCAGCCACTGTTAGAAGGGAACTAAAAACAAGGACACTAAATTACAATCCCCTGACAAATGGAAACAAAAGGTCAGTTCTGGCATCCAAGGCTGGTATATAGGTTGACAATTTAGAGGTACAACGCCTGGAAAAACATGCATGATGAGGGTCTGGAGTCATGGATGATGACCCTAAGTGTAGGGTTACTACCGTAACTCAAACAGCCTTGAGCATAGCATTATATCGCTGACCTTACATTTTTATGCTATTTATATTACATTGTTATGCTATTTAAATTATAAAGTAAAATAAAATAAGCAGTCATGTACAATGAATATGAAACTTAAGCTGGACTGCTTATCAAAGTGCAAAAAATCATTCAAAAAAAGAAAATGTGCAAATACATTTAACATGTGTACATTACAGCATTACAGGTTTTAGAAATACATATTTAAAGTAAATATTACA
This sequence comes from Microcambeva barbata, assembly GCA_034509105.1. Taxonomy (NCBI): domain Eukaryota; kingdom Metazoa; phylum Chordata; class Actinopteri; order Siluriformes; family Trichomycteridae; genus Microcambeva; species Microcambeva barbata. Next base: position 16,560,223 of record JAYDZF010000026.1, on the reverse strand, counting down.
AAATGTAGCCCTGCAATGTAATGATATTCATCATGGCAAGTATATATCATGTTGTAAAGTAAAGGACTTCAACACATTCAGAGCAGCTTACTCTGTTCAGAAGAACTCCTCAGCATTAATTCAGCTCATGATTAAACATTGTGGAACAAAGTGAATAGCCAGTTCATTTGAAAGTGCACTTATCAGTGTGGTCCCAAGTATTGGTCCCAGATGAAATACGTTAAATCAGGAAGCATTTATTTATATTCATAACTCTGAATGATCTTTTCCGCTGAAATGTACTCTTATAATAGTAATAATGTGATTTGCAGTGTATTTTGGTGGATGGATCGATGGTTGGATACAGGAGCAAGGTACATGGGAACACCCTGGAAGAAGCACCAGTCCATTGCAGACAGAGAATCTGCAGCTCTGAGAATCAAACTGGCAACCTTCTGATCACAAGTTTAGTTCTCTGATCACCAGGCCACTGCAGCTTCGTATCATTTTTTTTTAAATAATCAGCACATAAAAAGCACTTCAAAGTAATACAGATGAGCAATAATCATTCAGTGCTAACAGACAAAAGATGCTATATTTAGCTACTGTTCTCATAATCTTCCAAACTGATGTCATATGGCTGTGAGCCACATCATTATCGTCTGTACAAGCTCCACAATGTAGGCCCAGGATTTGTTCACCCAGTTAACTCTGTTCAGACTTCAGTTTTTGAAAAGAAGTACAAATATGCTGAGCAAAACTATTACACTGATGTATGCTCCAAAATGCATCGTTTGGCAGCGTTGCCATGCTCATGAATTTAAGATGACTGGGGTTATTATATTCTCAAGCAGATGAGGCTTTTAGGTCAGTAAATGGTCCATTTTTGCAGGTGAGGTATCTTTTGTGCTTATGAAATATAAATGTGAAACAGAATAAAGACCCCACAAGCATATTAACAATATCACAATATCCGAAATTTCTATTTACATAATAATATAGTAACTGTTCTTTTTGGTCTACCTCACAAAGCTATAAAGAACCTTTAATTGGTTCAGAACTTACATTACTGCTCACATTATCTGGAGAACCGCTTCCATTGAGCACATGACTTCAGATCTCAAGCAGCTTCACTGGCTTCATATCAAATGTCACATGCAATTCAAAACCCTCCTTCTTATGTTTAAAGCTCTGCACAATTTAGCACATCCATAACTCTTCTCCATCTCTACAGTCCCGGTCATACTGTCAGATCTTCTCCTTTGGTCCATCTGTCTACAATGGGGGGGTTAAGGTTTTAGCTACTCTGTCCCACATCTCTGGAACAAACTCTTTTCATTGACATCTGTACCATTGAGTCTTTCCCAAGATCCAAAACATGTCTTAAAACTTATTCTTGCCTACACATAATCTGTGTATTTAGTTGTCTGCTAGGGCAAGTTTAAGCACCGGCTCAAGCCCTTATCAAGGCCCTTAACCCACAATTGGTCAGACTGTGTGCTGTAAAAATGTAATAAAATGTAAATACTTTCACCTAATGTGATCAGAGATCCCTAACAGCAGATGACTGATATAATCTGAGTGTGTGTATTGATCCTCCATTTATGTAGATGTTAACTGAAGCATATCTAGCGCTAGCTGATTAGTAGAGATACTGATTAGCACAGCAAAATCTGAAGCTGCTAGCTCACAGACATAATAACAAAGCACTTATTAGCTCAGTGCAGAAATGCATTAGCAGTACAGTTAATAATGACATAAAATAGACAGACACACAACCACACACACACAGAGGGGGGAGTGGTGGGGCTTAGTCACTAGTGTGGTCAGCAGTGATGTGGTGATTCAGCTGTAATGGCATGCTAAAAATCAGCCTGGTGGTTTCACCCACATGATTGTGTAAACTTGTCTATGAAGGACAGGTAATATAACACATTTAGACAGGACATGTCATTTAAAGGTGAGTGTTTTCTTCATCCACCAAAAAAAAGGATAAGAAATATGGCATTTATTTGAATCCTTGTGATTTTCGTACTTATTTAGATCACACAGCATGTGAGCACTTCAAAACCTTCCATTTTGAGCAAGAAGGGTCTCATGTTTTACATATAAAACATCAGATCATATTGAAAACAATTATGGTAACAAAACATGGTAGTGAAAGTAAAACGTTAAAGTGGCCACAAATGATAGCACACCAGCACTGAGAGTCTAAACTCCTCGGTTTAAAACATGCGACTGGTAAGCTGCACACCACGCTTGCCACTAAGATACACACAACTGTTGTATTGGAGCACCCAAGCCTGGATAAATAGGAGGGTTGTGTGAGGACTAATATAATTAAAAAAAAACACAATCCACTGTGGCGACCCCTAACGCAAGCAGCCAGAGGAGTCACACATGTTTCTGTTCGACTGTGTAAGTGTTCCACAAATAATTCAATTTAAGACAGAACACACGTCCCAAATAAAATCTGACCTCTGACCTATTGTTCTAAATAGTGACCTTCGTTTAAAGCACACTGATCTGATGGGATGTGATACGTAACGGCTTTGGGTGCAAGTTCAATGAGAAGAACACAGATCACATGACACAAACAGACATTTGTAATTATTATAATAATTCTGAGGTCATGAGATTAGCTTCGATCTCCGGGACATCATGAATGAGGGTGGGGCTGGATACACTTACCCGGTCTTTGTCATCAGCAATGTCACATAAAACATCATCTAAGTCTAGAATGCCTCCATCGCTGTGCTCCAACCGGTGAACCTGGATCCAGTAGCCTGGGTCCTAAAGTGACAAAAGAGGGAACAACAGATAAAAGATTAGTAAAAGGGAAAATTACTATAATTACTTTAATAAAGCTAATACAGCCTGATGAATTCATTGTTTACTACATTTAGACAACAACTGCAATTCTTGGCAAAGCTCTGTATGCCTTCATTTGCTACTTCATCACTTACATTTAATAATAAAAAAGCAATCTTTCTGATCTTAAACCAGGAATAACTTGGACTGGGTGATCGTCCATGGCAGGGTTAAACCAGTGCAACCCAGATCTCAGCAATGGTCGCTTGGCGGCCACTGAAGCCTACTCATTTCAATCATGTCCATGATCTCATTCCCAGTTTACAATTTTATATGATATTTGTGTATTTTGTAAAAATAACAACAATGTATTTAACGTATTATTATTATTAAACTGGAAATTAGCTGCTGGTCATAACAATGCAACTTTTAAAGAGCTGAGCAACAAAGTTTCAGCACTTAAGGAATCTCAGACGAACAACATAAACAGAAGCACTTACTGGACCAACGTCTAATTTGCAACGTGATGCTACTGATGAAACCAATGAAGCTTTTTGGTATCAGGTTAAACAAGCCAACATGAGAAATGCGGGTTATTCAAGGTTTATATCCACCATAAACAGCCCTTGTAAGTTCAGATGAGTTCACCAGAGTATCTGGAGGAGATTTTCTAGCCACAAAACCACAACGAGAATCTGAAAATATGGGAGGATATTAAGCAGAAGAACAACATGAGCCACTGACCAGCATTAAGAAGTAAATCTGTTCAATACCCCCAAAAAAGTTCAGACGAGTTTAAAGATCTTCCTTTAAAAATTATAATAGGAACAACACCTGGAACAAGGCCTTCTTTGACAGTTGTGGATTAACCAGTTACTCGATGAGAAAACAATGAAAGAGAGAAAGATTGGAAAAAAGCATTTCATCTTTTTTTGAGGTTATGCTCGTGTTGCTTTAGTTTTGGAACTTTCCAGAAATTATTCTAGCAATAGAGAAGTTCCATTCTTCGCTTATGTAAATAAAATCATTCATTTTATTAAATGAGTGGAAAATAATGTCTAATAATGTCTAAAAATGTCTTAAGCTCTGTTTAATGACAATGGCAAGATTATTGAATCATTTTTTAAAATCACTGAGGATTGTATCACCACAAGATATTAATAGTAAAAGTGTCATAGGATTTTTTTAGAACTCATTTTAAACTCTGAAACCTTTTCACAGAATCCATGCAGGAAAAAATGCACATCGTGGTAATAAAATAATATTTAAAATAAATCTCTCCTCTTCACACAATACAAGGAGTTGAAGTTCCCATAGCTGTTAAACCTTTGCATGCACAGATTCATATACAATATGGCCGTTTGGTAGAGCAGAGCTAAAAGACACAAGCATAAGAGTGCTGTCACCTTGAACTCACAAACTTTACAAACCAGTCATCCTTTTCAATCAAGGTTGCCAGATTGACATTATTCTCTTACCACTGCTTTGCATGTGTGCAATAGATGAATCAGACAATGTGTGTAAAACAGTGAAAAAATAAGACTGTTAGATAAACTAACACAATAAAAGAAAACATTGCTTCAAGAATACAATATACAATCCACAATATTGTAAAGTTGAGTGGTACAGTATCTCTACAAAGACCACAACCTGATAAAAAGACATCACTGCTCTCATACAGTGTGTGAATCTATCTGGGATGGCTTGGCAGCATGTAGTTGGTCATCTATAATCCATGTTATTCGTACATTAAGCATGGGCAGTAAAGGTGACTAAAACTAGTACTGCAAACAACAACAACTGTTTTCACACAGACAGATGGGGCATGAAAAAATAAGAGGAATTAAGAGGCACATGCCTGTTCTACAACTACACAGTACAGTAACATGTGATGCATATGTGGAATGCTTTTTAAATGGAAGTGTTCATTGTTTTCATAGAACCTTTGGATTGAGATATCCTTCATTCATTCACTTTGCCAAAACAATGAGCGCTCGTTCATTGTAAGCATTATGACTTTGCTGTGTTTTCCCAAATTCACACAACACTGTACCTTACAGCCCATTCTGTTACACACAGTCCACATGTGAAGAATCGATGAGAAAGCTTAACGTACTAGATCCTTTCTCGCTGTGTATTGTCTAAGTGCTAAACGTTACTCTGACCTTACGTTACACACACTCACATTTGTGAAATCAAATCCTGTTGAACAAGTTTTCGGTGTTCACTGTGCAACCAAGAGAAGAAAAGCAGACAATAGAACATGTAAAAAGCAGCACTTATTCTGCTAACCTGTTTCTCTTCACCAGGTCTTTATATGAGCTGAAAGTTCAACCCAGATCAAAGCTATTAATGAGCTCCGGCTCTGTCGTGTTGGTTCGTGGGTGTTCTTGTCAGGGCTTGATCTGACATAAATGCTCTGAAACAACAGTCTAGTTATGTGTCCAAGTTACCAAGATTGAGTTCACATAAAGTTACAGACGTATTAATACATGAAGGACATTGAGGTTTGCTGAGAAGCTGGGATGTTTTGTTCGATCCAGGTTTCAGTGGGACCCACAATCTCTTGAGGTGAGTAGGCATGCTGAGACTGGCCTGCAGCTTATTAGGAGTCTGAGACAGGCCTGTTCTTATTACCGGCTCAGTCAGGACCAGTTAGGCAAAACTAACAGGTGTGTATTTCTACATTTATGGGTTTGTTTCACTGAAAATAAAACTCAAGAGCCTCAGGAAGGCAATGGAAACTGGTACAGAACAGGTCGTCAACATTTGTTCTATTTAAGTACAAATTACATGACCCTTTCCCTCCTCACAGTATTAATTATTATTATATTTGTCTGCCTCATGCCCCCTCATGTGTGTGTAGCCCCTTGATCCTCTCCTTTTTAAGGATGTCGGTGTATTCACACATTATGCTGGATATCACTCACTGATCTCAGCGTTCCTCCACTTCTGCACAGGCGCCTCAGACTGCCAACCAGGGTCCTAGCACAGTGTTTCAAGACCCCGCGCACTGTTTGCCAGTTAACCTCACCAAAAAGCATCAAGCCGAAAGGTAACAAAGCAGAGAGTTAATAATAAATTTTATTAATTACCTAATCACTTCATGCTTCCTCTCCACTCATACACCCTACAAAACATGCTTAGCATTTTTTTTCACGATGCTCTTCCTGAGCGTCGATCATGAACATTCGGAAATGCTCAAAATTTCTTGTAGCTCCACCCAGAGCTGACTTGCTAAGCGCATGCAGTTAGTCATCAAGCTACTGGACTAGCAATCAGAAGGTCATGATTGCAACACACCGCTCGGTATCCCGACAATATTCAGGATGACCCACCCCACCCTAATAGCAGAATGGAACTCCTCCCAAACTGCATGCGTTATATAAGCCCCACCACAGAAACTACACAAGTTTTAAAGCAACAATTATGTTCTGTTTAAGCAGCCATGATGTGCAAATATTCCAAATGTAACAAATGTTGTAAGAGCTATTCTAGCATATTATTAGCCTCCCTTGCTACTGCAAAAAAAAAACAACAACAACAAAAACACAGATTGGCCTTCAGGTGTCTCAAGTGTATAGAATGTGTCTCAAGTGTATAGCTGACAACCACTTCAAGTTTAAATCTCTGTTCTCTGATAATACTACTATTACGACCTCTACTGGCTGGTTTAAGACTTACAGATCTGTCTGAAAACCTTGTGAGCTTTCTACATGAACATCATTTTATGAAGTCCAAGCTCCTGAGATGAAGGCTGTCAGAATACTTAAATGCCATGAAAGGCTGCGTACTAAAGTGCATTCTTTTCATGCAATAAACTGACATCAAAGGAGCGAACAATGTTTACTGAGCAATGAAGGCAGTCCGAGCAATTCTTGCAAGGCAATCCAAGCATTAACCAGAGCACCCAGAGGAAACCCAGGAGACACAGAGAGAACATCCAAGTTCTACACAGAATGAGCCCAGGAAGCACAACCTGTGGATCAAACCCAGGAGCATCTTGCTATGAGGTGACAGCACCACCCACTTAGTTGCCCAGAGTCAAACACAGTCATGGATTAATTACTACACCCCATTCATCGAACTAATCGTGAGAGAACATTGCTACTCACTGAGCCACCATGCTGCCCCATCTAGCAATTAGACCAAAAGACAAAGGGTCAAATGTATAAAAAAAAGAAATTATGGAGTACAAAAATTACTCATCTTAGTTAACCTTGTTGAATGAAGTTTACATTCATTGGCTGGAGTTATTTCACAATAGATGATGTCATCATGAGCCTGAGGAACCTGAGTGTACCATCAGCTATGCCCTTCCAGAACTACAAAGTAAATATCAATCAACTAAACCGCTGTCTGCTCCACACAATGATGGGAAAATGTTACCAACTACAACAAACTAAAAGCTCATAAAAGAAGCACTGACGAGATAACATGACATATAATTAAGTTTTTTCACATATTAGCTTCATTTTTGGACCACACGCAGTTCAAAAATCATCTCTGAGCTCATGAGGCTGTGTCGTCATAAGGAGACTCATGTTTAAGATTAAGAAATGTGCTTATAAAGACGATTAGAGAGAATTAGCACAACAGAAGGAAAACGATAAAATAACTACTACTTAAAGGCACAAAATCGACAGCTGAGCAAACTAATGGTGCAGTGGTCTAATTCTTTAATCAGGAACCTACATTTACATTTTTAGCATTTAGAAGACGCAGACTTAAAGATTTACAATCTAAAAGAAAAATATTTATTGTTGCATCACTATAATGAGAATATGATCTGAACATTCTTGTATCCATGTATGTGTATTTTGTCACCAAAAAAGAAGTAACAAAGGTTCATATAAATTATGTAGCAAATTGAGTTTCCAGGACTCCAGGACTAGTCTACCACAGCTGAGCTTTTGGCCTGGGTCGCGTGACCAGCCATCCAACAGACCAAATTTGACTTGGTTCCTCACAAAATGTGATGGGTTTTTTTTATTAAAATGTATTATAGGAACGAGTTATGACAGCATTTTTGGTCATAACTTTAGGTCATGGCACAAACGTGTTACTGTCAGGACTAGATTCAGGTACAGCCATGTACTAACTGCATTTAAGTATGTATTTTTTTCCACTGGGAGATGCTAATTTAATTTAATGTTTTAGGCTTCACACAAACTGTGACATACTGTGAATTACAGACTAAAGTTCACAGTTCATTTGCAAGTGACTAAATAGAAAAATATGTAGTGTGAAAATGTGCGTGCATTATGCATTATTAATCAATAAACTATGATCTCGATCATGTAGAGTTGACCGGTCCCATTAAAGACATTAAAACAGACTTAATAATGATCGTCTTTATAATAAACACCATGTGTTTAATCCTGCAATATGGATTAATAAGGGCATGGTTAATGATGTTTCCCAGATAGAGCTGGGCGATAAAACGATGACGATAATGATCACGAAAAAACTTTTCCTCAAAAGAAGAATAAGACGTAGTCGATAACACTCGAATTACAAAATTCACACAACTCTGAATTGGTTCCACCCATGACATCACGAATAGCCAATGAGAAAGGCACTACACTGAACCAGAGTTGCAGCCATTTTAGGTTTGGTTGTAGCACAGAGCACAGGCGTAACCCAAAAGCTAATGTTTGGGTTACTGCAGGCATGGGTTTAGTGCATGCCAGTACTAAAGTAGCGCCAGTAAGATAAGGGAAAATGATGACAGAAACTGTTAAGGAAAACTTCCCCAGAAGAAGACGGCCCAGACAAAGAGGAATAAACTCGGATTGACTAGTATAGAGAGATTTTGGTTACTTAAAGTCGGACAAGAAGCAGAGTAGCGGACACTGCAGACAGCCAAAAGCTTGTTCCAGTAAATATGGGTGATACCACACATCTGTTTCACCATCTGAAGCAGTGCCGTATATTAGAGCATACATACAAAACAATACATTACTGTCCCATACCAAAGAAAGCACATGTGGTCCATCTAAATCAACCAGTTTCAAAGCTGGGCAATGTAATTTTTTATTTTGAATCAATTTTTAGATAATATTACTTCGTTATCTCACCAAACCCATCCCTCACCAGCTGTTATAGTAGAACAGATTTCCTGTCATGTGCTTTACCTCACATCTTGCCCAAACCTTGCAAGAAATGTGACGGAAGTATTTCAATTAACGTAATTTACTCTCTGCCTCCTTAATAATCACTATTACTCCGAACACAGCCTCATCACAATCAACTAATTAGTAGAACGCATTATACTGGGCTAGGCTGGATTATGAGGAAATAAAAATAAATCAAATCGAAAACAAAACCTTCCTCTCACTTAGGAGGAAAAATTGAAACAGAAATAATGATTTGCTTCATATCATGATATAGTTTTTTTTTTTCATATAAGTCAGTATTGATATATATTACGATAAGATTCTGTTCCACATCGCCCAGCCCTATTTAAAGGCATTAACACATGTGTTTGAACAAGTACTTGCCCACTGGGCTTGATGTTTAAATTTATGACACCTTCATTCTTGCATACCTAAAATGGCAAGCCACAGCTGCTTTTAAAACTGCTGGATTTATAACTGCTGGCCCTAGTAATTCAAAATAAACAATCAAAAATGAAATCATCATTTAAAACTATAATTAAAAGTCTGAACTTCTATACCAGTGTATGAAAGAAATAGAGCACATATGGAAACCCTGTCCATAATCTTGGTCATGGGGTTGGTAGGGTCCAAATATTTTTGATCATGCATGCAAAGGATTAACTAGAATTTCAAAAATGGATAGAATGTAATGAGGTCAAAAACTTAGTTAGTGGCAGGTAAACAGGAGCACATACATCAGGAGCACATACATCAGCAGGTTGGAGGATTTAAAGTTTAAATGGGTGTGGCTAATGAATGGGAGCATGTATCTTGGAGAAGTCAAGAGAGTGCTATGGATCAGCACTGCTGTCTCCAGCAAAATGAGACAACATTTTCACTTGGATGAATGGTTTCGTTCATGCATCTTTATAACGATCGAGTTGTTCTGCACGGATTCGTTTTACTTTTGTGTGTTTGGCTGTGGGCAGGTGTTGCAAAAAAGGAGAGAGCTGCGTCCCAAATCACACACCGATACAGCTCTTAAACCAGAGACTTTTCACACACAGTTAAATTTTAATAATAACAAGTTGACTTATATAGTGCCTGTCACAAACTCAAAGACTCTTGAACAGTAAAGAACAGAAAATAAAATAATAATACGTTCACTGATTCTGCCTATTGTTCTGTAAGAAAGTGTGATTTGGGACAGAACCGAAGTCTCATAGCACGGACCGCAAAATGAAAACAAAGCGACACTAACTGAGGAGATCAGACAGAAAAACTAAAGCAAGCATAAGATCATTTTAAACTGGAAAAAGCACAAACTGATTGTGTGTTATTGATACACTGACATTTTTCTTCATTACAACCAGTACATATATGAGCCTTTATTCAACTCAGCTTCACAGCATTAACAACATTCCCTCCAGAATTAAGTTCAGCCCAACTGTTCATCACATCTGGCTTTTACTCTCCAAAAAGATTTTAACCAGAACATAGAAAAGAAAAACTTCATTCTTCAATTAATAACAAACCTCCACTGACCCTGATGTCAAGATAACCAAACTGCATATTAAGCTTCATAACAATGCACTAAAAAGCTTTATGACTGTTTTAGACCAAATTGAGTGTAATTACTTTGGAGCACTGCATCTGATATTAAGTTGCTGTAGTAGATGTGCTGGAATTTCTCACATTACACTGAGCATGCAGGTTTACTAAGACCAGGCTCTCAGTATCCACAAAGCCGAGCCAAATTCATGCTCTGTTAGCAAACTAGATCATTAAAAGGGAAGCATGATTAAGTTCTAGCCACACAGCAAACTGAGTCATAGTAACACACCACTGCTGAGATCAAGGTTTGAATCTTAAGAGTTGCTATCAGCCAACCAAGAATGTAGACTGATAGAGCTGGAAAATGTCTATGTATAAGGGAGGGAGGCGGGTCAGAACCCCTCTGACAAATTGGTGCAATGATTGCCCAGTGTTACCTGGTTGAACCAAGTTGCCCACTGCAACTAAGACCGGGATGAAGCAGTTGTTTATTGAGCAGTCCTCATTTGTGACCAATTAACTGTAAGACTTGGCCTTGCTAAAGCACTAAAGGATTAAATGCATTGTCATGAGCATCTTTCAAAGGAACAAATGGCTGCTGAAATGTAATTGTAATTCCAGGTTACACATCAAATGCCCACAATAATATATGGTACTTCTACTCTCTGAAAATAAAATCACCAGAGTCCAAAACTAACATATACAAATGTGTCTGGTCTCTCAAGACTGAATAAATGACTAGACAAAAATAACATCAATGTGTACTTAAGAGTACAGCCACCAGGTTCAGAAAAGACTGGCGTGGGTAAAATGAAATCTTTAAGAAAAATAAAGATACCAAGGTATTGACTGTTTTATCTCATATACAGTGAGATTCATTTGAAAGAGGCCCTGGATTGTCCATAATAATAAAAAAGCAATCTGGCATAACTAATAGAAAGAACTTCCTGGTACAAACTCCTTGCCCTTTTACTTTTTATCAAGATAGTAGTGTACAGCATTGGTCCCAAACCACTATATTACAGCCCATTTTTATATATATATATTTATACATAATTAAAAATTAAATAAAATACGGTTTAATCTGTTAAAGTAGTGTTTTCAGTGGTAATGTAGCCATTTCAAACCAGTTATTCTTTATGGACTGCTACCAGTCTGCGGCTTAGTGGTTGAAGACCTCTGGTGTACAGTACTGTGAGTGTGTCTTTGCGGAGCAAATGTATTGGGTCACCAATTTGTGATGTCAGAATTGAGTGTGGAACGCTGCATAAAAATGTTTAGATCCTTATAATTTTTGATTATTAGATTTTAGATAATTATTTACTCTTTGGTGACATTAGTGGCAGACACAGTTGTTACTTGTAAGATTCATCAGTTCACAAGTTTATATGAAACAGTAATGGGCAATTTTGTATCTTAATTGCATGTCTGTGTGGGAGGAAACGAGACAACCAAACCCCGGCAGACTGGCAGAGAACTCACTTAGCCAACCTGCCTCCCTCCACATGTTATGCAACTGATTAAACATGAGTCACAGTATTAAAAAAAAATCAAATATATCTCCCTCAGTAAACTGGCTTATTTTAATAGTTCAGTGTGTACATTATTTAAGGGACACAGGATTGTCTTTGTACTTTTTGTCTGTGCTTATCATGACAGGCTTTTTCATTAGTCGGCGCCAAACATCTGCACTTAACTCTTATTGACAACACTTTAAGGTGATGTTCTGGTGTCCCTGAGAAACCAGAGAAGGTGTCAGGATGAGGAGAAGAAACAAAAGGAAGCACATGACCAGCCTTATACTTAATCTTAAATGAGACTGTGACATCTACATGACCGAAGGCTTAAGATGAAAGATGCCGTGGCTCATCTGACTGCAAAGTAAACAATGCTTTGTGATGCTTAAGGAAGAACAGGATCTTTAGGATGCGAGTACCCACACCTTCACTCAGAATCTCATGTAGCCAAATGAACTTCCAGGAAAATCCAGGCATAGATCCAAGACCCACAAGTCCAAGCACAGGTCACATCAAAAGAGAAGAAAGATGGAACACATCAAAGTGGCATCATTAAATTACAGGAACAAGGACGAATTGAAGCCTGAATACTTATATAAAATAAGTATTCTACACTTTTACCTTCCTTTGGTGTTACAGACAGCCTAAAATGTCAATCAGGTAACTTTACTCTTTCTTCAATAGATGGATGGTGTGTGTAGTCTACACGTATTGGATAACAGGCCATTCAGGGTGCACAAAAGAGGCGTGTGTCTACCGTGCCAGACGCACTAAGTCCTGGGAAATCACTGTCTAAAGCAGAACTTGTTGTTCCAGTATGTACAGTGTAGGAGGAGAAAAAAGAACCATTGAAATATAAGTACCAAGGTGACAATAGCGTCACTTTTAGTCTGAATCTGTTGAGTCAAGCACCTTTTCTCTTTGCTTCAGGCCATAACAGTGCAGAGATTTTAGTTGTTTTTAAAAAGGAAAAAATTTACACATTAAATATCACAGTGCAAAGTCTTTATTATTTTATGTCGTTCAAAAATGATTTAACGTCGTTCGTCGATACACTACCCACATATTATTTTCATTTCATTTGAAATGTTCTACCACATCGTTTTCAGTAACACACCCCGGACAGAACGCCAACCCATTCCTGGGCCTCCAAACCTCTTGCATCACTGAATAGGCCGTGACATGTTGAGATGCCGTAATAAAATGCCACAGGTCCACGCAGACTTAAAACAACCCACAATCCATCAATCTACTTGGTTAGACAAACAAGGAAAAAGCACTTTAAAAACAGGAAGTTCACTTCAAAGTCACCTCCGAACAATTAATAATCAATAGGAAGAAGAGAAAGGATGAGATGGAACCCCTGATGGATAGTTTGGTTTCATTTTGGATTGTAACTGACTAGTGAGCTTAAACGGTCTTCCTGTTTATGTAAAGACTTCAGTCACTCAAACTGGTTGATGTTAATAGCAGAATAATTTTATAGCTTTAATACAGGTAGCACTAAATTACAGAATACAAAATGATCAGAGAGAGCACTTTTACATCTGTAAATTAATACAATATATTAAAAACTTTTATTACTCGTTCATCATTAGATTGTTTTTTAGCTCAATCTAGACAGGATCTCTGTGGGGCTGGTGCCACCCTGAAAAAGGATATGAATTGATGTAATGAATTGATAATAATAATAATTCATTTGCCGTTCCTTTGTTTAGAGACTGGGCATTCAATAGGCAAAGCCACAAATGACACAATGACACAGACTATTAAACATGAATTTAAAAGACAATCTGCTTCTGCACCTCACTGAAGCCATTTTGAACATCACGGCTAAAGACATGATGCCATTATCAGTTTGTTGAGAGGCCTGGATTTCTGAGGATGATGAAGGTTGCGGTGCGTCACCAACATTTGTATTGACTATGCTTTTAATGCTTGTGCATATTACTGCCAACTCCACTTGTGTTAATATAAAAATGAGTGAAACAAGATTGAGTTTGTGTATCAGTATTTATTATTACATTATGATACATTCAATAGGCAAAGCCACAAATGACACAATGACACAGACTATTAAACATGAATTTAAAAGACAATCTGCTTCTGCACCTCACTGAAGCCATTTTGAACATCAATTACATTACATACAAGTTGTGTATCAGTATTTATTATTACATTATAACGTGTAATGTAATCAGTATTTATTTATCAATAACATAAGAATTATGGTCATGATTATTGGGATACGGAATATCATATCGTTTCATCTCTAGTTATGTGCATGCATTTAGTATGTGTACTAAGTTTAATATTTTTATTGTTTTCCTTTTGTAGTTTTGCTTCATTCCGATGCATGCTGTGTACAGTTTAGAAGCAAAAAAACAGATCAAATTGTATTGGCTGTCTGTCTAGCCTTTGAAGACCACCATAATGCTGATGTGGTCCTCTGGTAGAACCTTTGTACTAGACCGTTATCCACACAAATCCACTATTTGCCATGTTTAAGGAAGGGCAGGATGAACCAAGCTTAGCATAGCACTACTGGCCTTTGGATTCATTAGGGATTATAAACACAACCAGTGTTTTATACCACCATTTGAAACTATTTATAGCTGAGGACTGCATTATTCTTATATAGCTAAAAACCTCATTAGGTCACTACATGAGGCCACATCAACTCAGATGGTAACAAAGCTGCCATTTACTTTTCACCTGTATAAATATGATTTTGGACACTAGTCAAACTTGGAGAACTTACAGTCAGGCTATAAAAATAAAATAAAGAGTAACATTTAAGCAACAAAAGATAACTTGGACTTCTAGTTGGCCACCACAAAAGGATGCACACTCTCTTTTGGTCTTACACAAAACACAAACTGCAGTCTCACTCATTCTGCAGAGCCCTAAATGACTCCAAGTACAAATGAACAGTAAACATGTGGTGCCAGCTTGGCAATGAAGTGTGACAAAAACTCCCACTCTTCACTTCTTAGTCTTTAATCACATGGTTCCCGCTGCCAAAGTGTCTCTGTGCGGTTACAGTAAAGCTAAAAAAGAGGACATTGTGATTATTTTAATGATGATCACAGACATGGACTCAGCACTTGAACACAAGATCTTTTCTCTCCGTTTTCCAGCTGCACGTGTAAGTCCATTTACTCAGTACCCCACTTTCTGCTCTGGTGTGATTCCCTCCAACAGAGCATTTGAGGCTCTCTACAGGACACTCAGCTGTGACCGTAAGAGATTTCTCTTGGCAGGAGATGCTTTGCACTCGATATAGAGGGGTCATGGAGTCACAAGGGAGGTTATATAATAATGTGCACATGAGTGGAAAATAAAGACATGATGGACAATCAAAACATTTTGCATAAGGTGGAAAGGTTTTCCTGCTTGTCCCTGAAGCACAACAGTGACCACCTTGTAAACGTGAGGTAATGCTTCTTAATTACAGAAGACCAAATGCTGAGGGAGTGCCATTTCTCATTTTCTCATTGTTTTATTTCCATGAGGGATCTTCAAAAGTTTATATATATAAACTGTGTGGGTGGGAGATAGTTATGGGTCGCTTGAGAGTTTATAGTCTAGATTTAGCTCCATCTAATCAAATGGCGATGATGTGAATGTAGCAGTGCATGAGTGGCTATGCACTCAACTAGAATAATTGTGCTGATGGCATTTAAAATGATCTTAAAGGAGGGTGACAAACCTATTTATATTATTTTTTTCTTATCCTTGGCATGATCTCAGCTGGCCCAGTGCCACCCTCAAACAGTGCATCGGTGCACAGTCATGCAGAGATCTAACACAAAAGCACACAGAGAGTCTGACAGAGCAAAGTAAGTCTTTCAGTACCTGATACAGCTTTGTGTGGTGAGTGGGTTCCTCAAGACTCAAGAATCATTTTACAAGATTAATGTCAAAAACACAGTCACAAAGAACATGTTGTACAACTAAAGAAAAAAAAACGGCCATGTTTATTCATTCTGTAAGCACTTCATCCTGGTCAAGGTCTTTCCCAAGAGCTTGGACTGTCTGAGCACAGAGCAGGAAAATGAACTCAAAGAGTATCACAAACACACTGTAGACAACACCTCACTCACATCACCAAATCTGACCCACACTTTTATCAATGAAAGTGTTCAGCACAAGAAAGGTACATCATTTTCTGCAGTAAATTAAAAAAAATCTCACTGGCATGTCGCATGATGAAAAGGCTGCTGGAGATAGTTGAAAATGTTGACTATATAATTTTGCAGGCATGGAATTCCATTAAACATTCAACATTACCAAAATAATAATCATAAAAAGGTTTTTGGATGGAAATAACTGGTTCAATCTGGCGACTTTGGATGGTGCAGCATGTGAAGAGAGAAGCAACGATAGTGAAAGTGAAACGCATTATAAAAGTCTGGGAGCACTTTAGCCATAACAAAGCACAGACACAAGTAATGCCTAGTTCACACTGCAGGGTTTCTGTCCAGATTCTCACTGTTACAGGTCACGGGTGGATTTGCCTGTTCAAGAGCCACTCGGGATTTGCTCAGCGATCGCATCTTAGCATTCAGTGGCTATGTGGGATCGACACATTATAGACCAATGCAGACACTGCAAAGCAGAGTTAGTAAACAGAAGGTTGCCAGTCCAAGCCCCACCACTCCTATGTTGCCACTGTTGGGCCCCTGAGCCAAGTCCTTAACCCAAAGTTGCTTAAAAAGACATAACTGTAAGTAATTTTGTGCTAAATGCTGAAAATGTCAATGAAATGCAATGACCAGCATTACTTTGTTATCCTTATGCCACTGGGCACGTGTACATCTATTTCCACTCAAATAAAAACAATTTAGTGTTATATCATACAGATTCATCTAAATGTTTGTAGTCTATGATAAACATATATAAAGATGTTCCACCTAGAGTGTATAATAACTACAACTTATGTTGATGTTTAATAAAGGCATTTTTGAACACTTGGACTTCCAGATTGCAAAAATTCATATATAATGCATTTTTGAAGACAGTCATGGTCAATTTCATATCTCCAATTCACCTAACTTGCATGTTTGTAGACTGTGTGAGGAAATACATCTGATTAAGCAATCTATCTTACGTTTCATATTCATGTTTCATTGCACATTAGTTTAATATTGAAATGTAAAAAACATCATAAAGGTTTGTGATATTAAGGCAGGGAAGGAGAGTGTGATTGAAACAATCGTTGACTACTTGACTAGATAAATCGACTATCAAAATAAAAATTTGTTGTAGTCTTATTAGCCTGACTTTAAAAATTGCAAATTAATATTTAATTTAAATTCAATGGTCATTAAAGTTTCAAAGTAAAAAACAGATTGTATTAATATTCTGAATATTTAACATCTGTTTAATGACTGCCAGTTTAAGTAATGAAAGGAATTTGCCAAGAAAGTTTGATTACTTTTAACAAATCATGTATTTATTTATATTCTAGAGGACACATAATGCAATTCGATCAACTGGATGGAGTTAAACCGGGGAAAAATGGGAAGAAAAAAAGCCTTTAAAAATCAGATCAAGTTCCATAACGAATGCTGCAGTCATTTTCTGTGCATGGTTCAGTAAAAGTCTGACATATTACATAATGTAGAATGATACAAGAACAGGGGTTTGTGCCCAATTCACACAATGCGACTGCAGGAATCTTGTGCTTGAGAGCAATTCAGGTCAGTGTATATATATGAATGTGCCCTTATTGTGGAACTATTTTGCCCAGTTTCACCTCACACTAAATCTAGTGTTGTCATCGGTTGCTAAACTTATCACTCACTGCCAGTCAGGTGACGCCTCTTGAAATATTCAGCGTTTTTGTTGTAAAGAGTGTAAAAAGCCAGCAATGTTTTAATTAATATGCCAGTACCTTGACCACTAAGATACGGAGAGGAGTTTAATATAGTAATTTTTTTGGTTACATTCATGAATGACACACGGTAATTATTTATTACACATAAGTTTTATCAGTAAACAAATTTACCATTAAATACAGTCGTGGACAATTTAGTATCTCCAGTTAACCATGTTTTTGGACTGTGGGAGGAAACCGGAGCATGTGGTGTAAACCCACACAGACACGAGGAGAACAAGCAAACTCCACAGACAGGACTAAGACCACTCCACCTTGCAGTGAGACGACATTGCTACCCACATAGCCCCCGTGCCACCCAATTTTCTTTTTGGAGATGGTGGTTGGGTGGCATTTTCGGTTAATATTGAAAGGCTGTGCTGTATTATGCTATATTAGATCTTTTATTTATTAGATCATTCAATGTATAAGCTTTATGTATGACTACAGTAAAATATTTTGCAAAAAAAAAGATCAATCCTTTTCCCTGGCAAGGAAAACCACACAGTGCCCTAAAATGCTTTAAAAGAACAATAATGTAATGCCGTAAATTCTTTAAGCAAAAAAGTAAAGACAGACACACACCAGATGTGCTGTAGAGTGTGAATTTATACCATTATAAATGCACACAGAGAGAGAGAGAAACACACACACACGGTCACAGACACACACTCGCACACACATGCACAGGCACACAAAAATTGACATAAAAGAAACGCAAACATTCAAAAACACATCCTTGATCCCAGACAATATGAAAGACAGGCGCTGAAACTTCCCCCTTCTGTAGTATAAACTGATTCGAGAAATCTTTTTCCAGTTCTAAATCATAACACAGTTAAGTAAACACCAGCCTTCAAGAAGATGTGTGCAGCTCCGAAACTTCCCTGGAAAATCAATTAGGAAACAAATGTGAGCATGGCATGACAAACTTTGGCATCTCAATTGTATTTTTTCATTTCCAAGTAACCTCCAAAACATTGAATGAACTGTACCTAATGCTGGATGGTTATGCACTTTAACAATATTAGCTGAATGCCTGGGTCATGTACTATTTTTCAAACCGAACTTGATTCAAATGAAGATTCTATCTAAATAGAAATAGAATCAGTTTACTGTTTATCAGTTAAATTAGGCTTCACAGTCAGAGATCACATGGCTCAAGTTTGAGAGTCTCCATGACAGAGATCCCTCTAGGTACTCTGAAAGTCAGTAGGTGACATGTCTACTTCCACTACCCCTAGGTGTGCATGTATATAAAAACAGAAGAAGAGTGAAAAGCCTTCTTTTTTTCTGATTCATACATTGATGTATTTTTCAGAATCAGGATTGTACCCCACTATTTGTTAGTCACTACAGAGGCAAATCTGGCTAATATAGTTTATAATATGTGCACCTAAACAGCCAAGCACTGATAAAGAGAAGTAAGGAATTAATCTTGTCATGGGAAGCTAGTGAAGTACTGTTACACCATATTTTCAACTGAATCTGAACCATTGTGTTGCTGATCCGATCAGAACACCATGACAGGAGCGTTGAATTGTCAGAAGAGTGCATTCATTTTCCATGTCAAAACATGCACGGGAACCTGGCCCGAGATTAAAAAAATGAAAGCCTAGAGGGATACGTTGAAACATAGTTGGTTATAATTGAGACCAACCATAAATGATTCCGTTCATTATCTAAAAAAAGATTTAGATCATAAAATCTTTTTTAAAGACTTAAAAATAACCGGATCTTTAATGCATCCTACTACAACTGCAAAACTCTTTGGAACTTTTTTCAGGACTATGCACATCAAGCGACAAACACTTCAAACACATTCCATTACTCTGACTTCTAACTCTGACAGTTTTAAAGACCCATAAGAATCAGTTTTTTTAGTTCAGTTCATTTCCTGATGAACAGTTTTCAGTATAAAACTGAAATCTTACACTTGTAATTCTTATTTTGCATGTAAATTTTATTGACAGAAAAAGTGTTTAGGGTTTTTTAAAGAAATTAATGATTTACAGAGTGAACATAAACGTGTTCAGTGTTTCACTGTATGTGACGGTTTTATTTCCATGCATGACTGTGGAGGTAACAGGGTAACTGACACTTTTGTGCTTTTATTTGTTTCTCGAATTGTGTAAAACATTTACATGTCTAGAAAAGTTCTATTCTTAGGCCATGTATTAGATCATTCAGGCGCTGCATCCTCACAGAAACTGTGTTTTGGTAGAACAAAAACAATCATTTTTGAAAACAGGTCCAAGAGTGGAGAGATTCTGTGTTTCCGTGTGTTTCAAAGACGCGTGTTCTTCTGAAATGATGACGTAGTAGCTCAACTTCTCTCTGTAATTTGTGCCAGCATTTATACGACACTGCCAGCAACCAGGGTTTATGTTTTTTTTCTTTTGGTGAACAATTGCATGTGTAGTGGACGACTGAAAATAAGTATGCACAGAGCTGTACAAGTACTAACAATGATAAGGAAAAGTTTAAAGTAAACATGAACTGGGCTTTGGGAATACACCACACTAAAGCAGGGCTGAAATGATTCCTCAAGTGATTCAATTCCAAAAAAGCTAGAGTTGTTCTGCATGGATTAGTTTTACTTTTGCACTTGGTGTCCACGCTGTGGGCAGATGTCACAAAAAAGCAAAGGGAAGAATCCCAAATCACATTTTGAAACAGCACTTAATAAATAGTACGTTTATGGCTCCTTCCTACTGTTCAGTAACAAACTGCGATTTAGGATGGAAAATAAAAACTGGGAAATATTAACAGAGAAGAAAAAACTAAAGCAAGCATGTTGTGTGTTATGTGACGTCTTTCCTTCATT
>JAYDZF010000026.1:16277352-16287645 GCA_034509105.1 Microcambeva barbata | reverse complement strand
GTGATCGTTGTTAGTGACGTGAACTAGAACTCACAGGTCACTGTGACAGAGCTGCACTATTGCTCTGTAGAGAGAGTAGAAACTCTAGGAAGGACAACAATTTCTGATGTTCTTCACCAATCAGGCCTGTATGATAACAGAAACTTCTCAGTAAAAGATAAGACAGCCCAAATGGAGTTTGCCAAAAGGCACCTAAATGACTAAGACCATGAGAAACAAAATTCCTTTGTCCAATGAAACACATATTGAATTCTTTGGCCTGAATGACCACTGTCATGTCTGGAAGAAACCAGGCACCACTCATCACTTGGCCCGTATCATCCCTATAGTGAAAAATGGAAGAAAATGCCCAATATAGGTGTGCCAAGCTTTGCATTATTGAATTGCCAATGTTTTGCATTATTGAATTGAGATGTTTT
The DNA here is from genome assembly GCA_034509105.1 of Microcambeva barbata. Lineage (NCBI taxonomy): Eukaryota > Metazoa > Chordata > Actinopteri > Siluriformes > Trichomycteridae > Microcambeva > Microcambeva barbata. The sequence continues at coordinate 16,287,226 of JAYDZF010000026.1, read as the reverse complement.
ACAATAATACCAATAATGCACACCTCCTATTTATCTGCAAGGCACCCAACTTCTAAATACTTCCCCAAGCGCCGTGACTTGGACTGTTTACTGCTCTGCGTATGAGTGTGTATATGAGTGTATCATTGTATAGATTGGGCAAAAATGCGGAGGACAAATTCCACTTTGTGTAAAGCACAGGACAGAAAAAAAGTGTTTAAAATTCCAAATCCTAATCAAAATGAAGGTCCCAGTGTGCAGCATGTATGCTGACGTTAATGCCAGACGACTGTTATTGAGTCAGCAGAGGGTTTTTGACTTTTACACACTACGCACTTTGCTCTTTAATGTTATGTGTTCTGGCACTTTGTGGCTAAGTTGCCATGGTTTCAGAATGCATTACAATAATACAAATCAATGTTCACCACAAAGAATCATGCAAGGAATACATTTCATGAACTTAAAATGGTGGAATCCTATTAAAGTAGCACTTTTGTCCATTTATTGTGTATCCACTTGTGGTTTTGTTTAAAAATTGGGCATTCATATTTTTAAGATGATTTAACTCAAATACAATTTTCCATGATCACTGACTTGGTCAGGTGACTAATATTACAAAGTTGCTTGTGGTTAACTTCAACCTGTTTTTGATTTAAAATAGAACCAATTATAATAATCACATATATAGCACTTTTCAACAACCCACAGATGCAACAACCTGCTATTTAATAAGTGGTTGTTTATGCTCAGCATAAAAGCACATTTACAGCCTGAAAATAAAACCCCTCTTTCCCATGGTCTGCCCTGCCTTTGTAGCACTGGTATAGCTCCATAAGCAGAATGATTTACAAGCGTATGTTTCTTTTAGATCACTTAGCCGTCAAAGTAGCTGTATGTGCAGAACTAGAATCAAAGAGCTTTTGGGTGTCTGATCTCTGCCAATAGCAGGCACATGGGAATCTTATAACGTGAGATTTTAAAATAGAAGTCATTAAGAAAGTACAACATATGGTGTACTGCAATATGCACTGACCAGGCTGAACATGGTGACCAGTGAAGTAAATAACACTGATTATCTCTTCATCACAGCTCCTGTTTGTAGGTGGGATATATTAGGCAGCACTGATGCACGTATGGAGGGAAGGCTGGCCTTTGAGGTCTGATCCAACAGATGAGTCTGTTTATGGAGACGTGAAATTGGTGTGTGTGACACATACACACCTTAATCATGAAAGCAAGAAAGTGATCAATATTAATGTTCTACCTTTTGAAATAACATGACCAACAACTCAAAAAACTGTTTATAGTTTTTCAATTTTGGTTTTAATTGATTTATTTGTTTTGTGTCTTGTGCAAGGTGGCCATGAAAGTGTTTTAAAAGCTGCAGTTCTTAAGGACGAATAAATCCTGAATGTATTTTTTCTTTTTTATCCATGTGATACATTTAGTTGCTTTTACATAATGGATTAACAATTATGAAGTCATTTAGTTGTCTGGCTTTTGACTAATTTCCACTTTATTAATTATTGTCATTTAACTTATGAATTTTGTTAAGATTCTTTACTGGTTATATCTGCTTGGCTCTCTTGATGCTGAAAATATGCTTGGGATCACCAGTGCATTGTGGGGTGTGTTACCCTGATTAGCACAGGAGTGCTGGGCAGCTTGTGGCTGCGCCCAGAGGGTCTTTGCGGTGCTGATTATCCGGATCACCTTGATGACTGAAAGTGATGTGTCCTTCCAACAAGGAAGACCTGAAGGCAGACCTGAAGGCATTGTGGGAGGTCGAGGAAATGGTTCGGCTGTGGCAGCTTACGTCCAGGCATTCATTGCTTTGCATGCTCCATACAGGCCCTGACCATTCTCTTGAATGTACGCTTCTGACCCCTTTAAGCAGGCCCAGAAGATATCCAAATGACCCCTATCATGGATGCTCCACCGGGAGAAGTATGACACACTGAGAATGAAACTAGCAAAGGTGTGGCACTGCACACTGGGTTCAGTCAGTGTAAATGGTGCCGTGCCAGGTGCAGGCCATCAGCCTTAATGAGTGTTGATTACACAAGCTCAGGTGGAGGGAGGTGATCTGGAATGCGATTGAGATCCCAACACTAGTACCCTTTTTTTGGGCATTGGCAACGGCAAAAAAATTTAATATAATATTAACTATTCAGCTATATATTAACCAGTGACTGCTGTTAATACCCTTGCTTTAGTATAACAAGTATAGTCAGCATGTAGATCTGTTAAACATGTTAAGTACTACAAACATCCACAGTTAATCAGAATTTAACTGTTTTCACAGCATGTTGTTACATTTGATTTTAAGCCATGCATATGTTAGAATGCTTGGCATGATTCGATAAAAGTATGACCCTCAGCCTGCACACATTCAGTGAGACATTTGTCTGTCTGCACTGAAAAGATAAACAGCTTACCTTCCACACAACATATTGGACTTTAAGTGCCAGGTAATCCAAGTGCACTTGTCTGAGCTGTTAATTTAATAAATTAAGACAACCTGAAAGACTTCTAAGTGGCAATTATGTCGAACCATTTGCGATACAATGCTTTTGTTTTCAAGTCTGACCCACTTAGTGACATGTATTCAATAGTTAATGTGTCATTTCTTCTGGATATAGTGGTTTTAAAATCTTAAAAACATTTTTATATGCCAAAAATAATAACTTTGGCACATAACCAGTGTCAGTTGAAATAATCTATATTTAGTATATATAAGAAAGACAATCTGATTTGGCATGTGTTATTGTAGAAAAAACGTAATGGTACTTTTTAGATGAAAAACAACTCATTTAAAGCATTTTTTTTAAATAACGATTTTGGTTCTGTATCAAGTTGACCTTTTTGTAAGATAAGAAATAAAATAAAACGTATGTCTCCAAAACCACTACAAAAGTATATTTTCCTTTGTTTGTGAAAGAAATAAAACATGCAAAATGTTCCTTATTTAATGACCTTTAAAATCATTTATTATAATCTGAGTAGTTAATCCAATGACATGAAATTAAATTTTACATTGTCAGAATAGTTACTTCTTGAAAAGAAGCAATGATGGTTGGTATGGCTGTGCATTGTGTATGTCGATGTCAGTTTCTTGTACAATATGATCTTTTCCTATACCTCCATGCCATAGTATAATTAATAGAACAGCATTTGGCTTCAGTAGGTAGCATATAAGTAGGTAAACACTTGCTGCTAAAAGCACTCACTTACAACAACACAACATTCTGAATAGATGAAAAAGACTTCATTGAAAGGGAAATAATTACAAACATAAACACATCATGTATTATATTAAGGATGGTCTTAATCTATATTAGATTAAGATATGGTAATGCACAAGTGTTGAGAAGTAATAACACAGACCCTGTTGTTCTAACTTCTGTTTGTAAAGTTGGCATGCATATTTTATTAATACTAGGGTGCTAAACTTAGAAAAGCAAACAAACAAATTAAACAGCAAAGGAACAGAACAAAGCAAAAGAAAGAAATGCATAAACACAAGCAGTACAAACACACACAAGTACAAATATGAACACATCCATACCCATGTGGACGTCAATATGGCCGTGGAGCTTTATTGCAAAAATTTTAGCTTTATTGCAAAATTACAAAATGGGAAAGGAATTCATGGATTAGTTCATCATAGTTATTATGTGGGAGAACGAGAGAAAAAATGCAGATTTAAAAGTGTGTTGGGTGAGATGAAGTGAAGGTTCTGCAGAGAAAAAAAAAAGAAAAACAATAATTAAACCCAATGAACCAATGGTGAGGCTTGGTAGCTCCTAGGGTGGGGGTAGTGTAGACTTTGCACTGTGTTGAATGCCGGTCTGTGCTGACCCCAACTGAACTACATACCTCCAAGCTTCCTGACCTGTAGATGACTGAGCTCTCTAAACAAGCCCAGTCATTACCCGCTGTACTTAACTGAGGAGCACCTCCCCAGGAACATGACACAACAGGCTGAAGAAGCGAAGGCGTGGCACTGCTTATAAACCCTGCCAGGTTCAGGCAATCTCCTAAATGAGCCTTGTTATAATAGGGTGCAGGTGGAGGGACATGATCTGTAAACTCCAACCACAGTGTGAGCCGGCATACAGCTCATGAGAAGCCTATGTCTGCTTAGCAAACAGACACTCCACCCATCAGGCGAGCAGGATTGCAGTGGTGGAGAGCCAGTCATACAGTGCACCGGCTGTGCTGTCCTTACAATGGTCACATTAGTTTTGTAATGAATAGTGTGAAGGTAACAATAACAAAATTACTTGTGGTGGAGCAGGCCTGCATGGGACTAAGAATAGCCCTCTAATTCAAGCCCTATGCTTCCAATCATTTCAATGCTAGTTTCTCCTGTTTTAAGTCTACTGGTTGTTTGTGTTTTAGAGATTTAGTTCACATTTTTTTCTTACCTTGTTAAAAATACATAATATTTGAGAAACAATAGACTATTACACAAAATGTATTTTATACAGATGCCACTCATCAGTACATGTCCATCTTCATACATTAACATCCAATGTATTACATCCAATGTCTTCAACTGTAAAATCACTGAGGGTATTTGAGTCATTGGGGGATTTGGCCAACCCCCATACGCACAGTTCCTATTGATTGTACTTGTCAGTGTAATCTTGTTTTAATTTCCAGCCCTTCTTCATCCTTCCATAGAAAACCATTGATTTTTACAAGTCCTTGAATTCTCAAGGACCAGAAAGACACAGTATTTGATCCAGTATACCAACAGTTTAAAAAACCTTATAACATGAGTTTACTTTATATTATTTTAGTTCAAGGACATCACTACTGATGAATTAGTGGATGGCAGAGTGATTTAATGGGTAGCACTGTTGCCTTACAGCAAGAAGGTTCTTGGTTTTGATTACGAGGTGGACTGATGCGGGTCGGTTATGTTTTAGCATTATCTCCAATTCACCTAACTTGCATGTCTTTTGGCTGTGGGAGGAAACCAGAGCACATGTCATTCTTCTTGTATCTGTCTGGGTTACCTGTATGTGCTCTGTTTCCTCCCACATTTTAAAGAAATGTAAGTTAGGTGAACTGGAGGTACTTAATTGCCCATAATAGTGTTTGGCATTGTAATTGAACTAATAATTAATGAGTAATTCAACTACCTATGAATAAATTATTCATTCATTTATAATGTGCAATGCATCTGTAATTAGACACCCAGTATTTGACCTTTTGGAATTTATATTGCTATTTCTCCTGATACATGCGACAACCTAAGGCTGCTTTTACAAGATAAACATTTTGTGATTAATTTACTGTTAGTCAATGGAAGTGCGTTTTCCTGCTTACTGTGGCAAAAAGCTGCTGGCTTTGCCACCCATGGCGTTTATACATTGTGCATGATACATGACTTAAGCTTTTAGCACCGCCAGCAAGAAGTGTTCAAACACAATATTGAACAGATTGGACATTTTATTGGCGGTGTATTCAAAAGCAGTTTGTACGAATGTTTTTTTTTTTAACTTTTAAACAAGAAAGCTCTGGCAAGGATCATCATATCCTGCTTCTCTCACACGCAACAATATCAAAGTTATGGGAATTAGGCAAAATAGTATTTAGTAAAATAAACTCTGCTTGAAAGCATGCTCCAAAAGCAAAAGAAAAACAAAACTCTAAAATCTGGATTCGGGTACCGGTAGGGACGCCTAACTGGGTTGTCCCCGGTACGGGAGTTGAGCTTTGTCACTGCGCCAACCTGGTGTGTCGAACTGAGAGAATGGGCTTGTAGACATAGGGGCGTCATCAGAGCATCTGAAAAGCATCACTGGAGGAGGCGGGGTTAGTGGTGCCTAGGGAAAAGAGACAGACACACAGAGCACGGCCTGATGGCTGTGGAACAACTGCATGACACTTTCTCTGACCATAAAACAAATTATTCGACACACCTCCGGCCTCCCTACTGTACATCACAGAGCCTTTTAAGCAGGCCCAGTGGATACTCTCTGGTTTTAAGAATTCACAGAAAATAATGCAGGGTATACGGTGGGTGTAAATGTCGTGACAAATGAGAAGGCCTGAAGACTAGTACAGTTTGCACTCCCATTATATAGGGTGAGGACAAGTGCGAGTCATCAGGCTTGATTTATAGGCTTGGTTAAAATCCTGTGATCTGTAACTCTACCAGTGTTGGAATATGGCATCTAGTTTGCATGGGCTTTAGGGTGGAAGCCAGTGCCATACTTTTGTGAAACAGTAAGAATTAGTTTTTTCATGCCATGTTTGTGCTTTAGACAATGCCATTCAAGCCCATTTTAAATGATCAGTAGCAAACTGGGTCAATTTGTAGCAAAATGCAGAAAACAGGCTTAAAACATTAAATCTGTGGTGTTCGAAGCTCAAAGTGGTGCATTGGGAAAGTGCTACTATAGAGGACACATTGCCATGACTCGGTGAACCAATAGCAGTATGGTTGCATATAATGAGTATGTAACTGATTGCTTGGTGGGTTGAAAAAGAAAAAGTAGTGGGTTTTTCCACTACACACCAGTTTTGAGAGTCTGAACTACCTGGTTTAAATCTCTTTGTTGCTGGTTGGCTGGGTGGCACCCTAGCCAGTAGGAATAACAAACCATAGGAGGGTTGCATGTAAAACGATGCCAAAAACAATATTGCAGACCTCGATTCGATGTATTTACCCCCTAACGAGAGCAAAGGATGCCCATCACTTATTTGTTTTATCTGTAAATGATGGTGTGTGTGTGTGTATGTGTGTGTGTTAATGAAGACCACTCTGTATGTGTGTGTGCAGAGATGTTGAGAAAATAGCATTACTGACTTCCATGCTCCATTCAGTTAAGTGACGACAAATTGGACAACACATAATGATTTGCTTTCTTTTCTTTGTTTTACCTGCAAATATATTTCCGAATTTTGAAACTGGTGAGTGGGAATGTGGGATCAGATTTACCAGACATCAGTCCTTTACATTCTTCAAACCTCATCTGGTTTTGGCTCTGTTGTCATTTGGTTCTGACAGGTTATTTTTCAGTCGTTTTTTCTAATCTAATTTGATCTAAAGGTCAATTTTTCTTAGACAAGAACACAAAAATGGAGGCTGGCACATTAAGCAGTGATGCACATAAATCAGAAAAAAGGACAAAATCCAAAATGAAACAACTGCAAATGGTTATTATGTTTGCTGACTCGTTCCTGATTCAATATGACAACACAATATTAACGCTCATGTTTTAGGATTAGGAACTCCATCCAGCTCATGTTGTGTAATGCATAAGTGATTAACATTGCCAATTATTATTTATTAATTTCCAATGATTCCTGGAAACCCAACGTCAACTATATTTTGGAGTGACACTGAGTTTTAAGATGTTCTTGTTTCTGATAAGGATGTATGAGAAACCTGTTAAGTTCAGAGGTCCTGTGAATATATATATATATATAAAAATACAATAAAACAGAATTAAGTTATATTTTAAATTGATTTATTTTAAAACTGTTTTTCAGTTGTATTTGTGTTTTTTCAATGAGCGGGGAGTTTCATTCGTAGAAAGAGCAGCAATAAGTAAGGGTAGTTTAATGCTCTAGTGTAGTTCTTTTATTGACAGTAAAGTTTAAAATCTACCTGCTACAACATGTTTTTACTTGATACTTTATCTGAGTCTGGGCTCTTAATGTAAAGCCAGTCCAGAATGATCTTGGATGCCTTATTTGATTGATCAATAAAAACTGTTTCATCTGAGGATCAAACCCAGGACCTTCTTGCCCCTACTCACTTTATTAGTTGGGCTTAAAACATTTCACAGTGAAAATATTAGACACACAGTAATCTTCCAATCAATGGCTCTAAAGTACTTGTTTATTTAAATTTATGATACAATTTTTATTATTTATTATTTGTGTATAATTAGCATGTATGTACTGTGCACCCGGAAATTATTCACAGCTTTACTTTTTCCATAATTTACGTTCCATATTTTCTTATTCCAATATGGATTACATTCATTTGTCCCTCAAAATTGTTCACACAATACCCCACACTGAAAGAGTACAAATGTTGAGTGTATTGAATTGTTGCAAATGTTTTTATGCCAAGCTAACAAAGGAGTGACTTCGGGGCAGTTCTTTGAAATGTTTTTGACTGGCCCAGCCAGAGTCCATATTTGAACCCGATTGAACATCTTTGATGCTACAAGCTTGGTGCACCTATTTTTGAGCAGTTAATCCCCAAAGACTTTGAGGCTGTAATAGCTGACAAAGGTGCTTCAACAAAGTATTGAGCAAATGCTGGGAATCCACTTGATATTATGGGGTGTGTGTACAATTTTGAGGGAAACAAATTATTTCAATGCATTTGAATACATAAAATGTGGAAAAAGTGAAGCGCTGTGAATAATTTCTGGATGCACCGTGTGTATATGGTTGGTTGCTTGTATGTGGATCTATCTTTCCCATCTGTAGCTCTGAAGGTTTATTTATTTTAAGCAGAATGTCTTTCTACCTTGTTATCAATGGCAAGTCAGATTAAATCTTGATTCACTTCATGGAATCAATTTCACAGTCTATTTCATCAGCATCCTCTCATCAAGATCAAGTCGAATGTCATTTTGCACTGCGATTTGTCTCGCTTGGAATGCACAAGCTTTTCCAGTGTATTTACCTCTCTCTGTTTGTCACATCAGTCGGTAGAAAATCTTCATTAATGTCATTGATTTAGACTCTGATACCTAGTGTCACCACACAGCAGCTTATTTCACAGGTTTTTGGATACTTGAAATTCCATACAGGAGACTTGCAGAATATTTGCATATGATTTGTGATTTCATCCTCCAGAACTGCATTGGTATTGTCATATACATATAACTATGTATAAAAAACTACATTAATACAATGTCATTTTAGATCTCCACATCATAGATGTTAAAACCATGATTTTATTATTGAGCTCACTTTGTTTAAAGGGCTCATTAAAAATCAACGAAGTAGTAAGCAAAGCCTATAACTTATTGTATATCCTTTATTCATATTAACAATGAGTGGGAGTGAAACATGCATCACACCCCATTTATACCACAATTTATACCATTCTGACAACAGAGGGTTTTTCTAGTGTCTTATTTATATTTCATAAAATTATATATCAAAATGGCCCCGAAGAAGAATACAGAGTACACTACTGTACTGAAATGTGTTTATGTACAGTACAATACTAATGTGTGTTTGTTTAAATTATGTTTGTTTCTTTGAAATCATTTCATAAAAGAAAAAATCATACTGTTTAAGACATTGTAAAGGTTGTGTAAGGGGGTGTATGAATTGTATTTACATTATTTCTTATTGAGGAAAAAAAAGTTTACATACCAATTAATTTAATTAGTCCACTGTAATTTATTAGCAAATTTTGGCTTGTCATTAAACGTTTAAGGCCAGGTCTACCTTGTGGCAAGGCATTGTCCTTCATAAACGGGACAAACCCATAGTCTTGACAGCAGGATGAATCCAAAATAGGAATTTTAGCCAATATGTAAAAGAGATATCACAAGTAATGGAAGTTGAGATGCTGTTTTACTTAATACCCTGGTCACACCACCCTCTTTTCTTTCTCTGCATTTGTCTGATTATTCCCTAATGCCTCTGAAAGTATTATAAGGACCTGTCATCCCTTTATCTCTGACTATTCTAAAGCTTTTATTTCAATCAGATGCTTGGATTTATTTACCCTTCATGGGGTTTTTGATGAGAGTTTGTAAAACAGTGATAAGCAGACATGGTGTAATACCTGTTTTAATAGATTTCATTTTCTTTGAGGGGTGGCACGGTGGCTTAGTGGGTAGCACTGTCGTCTCACAGTGAGAAGGTCCTGGGTTCGATCCCCGGGTGGGGTGATCTG
>JAYDZF010000026.1:15953025-15970123 GCA_034509105.1 Microcambeva barbata | reverse complement strand
AATGTAATGTAACTAAATAATTGAATCAACTTCCTGAAAGTCTACAATGAAGCTTTAAACCAAGCTGTCCATCAGCTACTGCAAAAAACACAATGGATCCACACCTACATTAACAAGACAAAGGGGGTGACGTTTCGGCTGGTCCTGTATATTAGGGGTCTTCACAGAGGAGGATTGGGGTCTGCCCATCTACACTTTTGAGTGGCCTTTATTTTTTTTCCCAATTGGGAAGCCCAATGGTTTGTTATTATTTACATAATTCGCATAATCAACCAAAGGTTGCTGGTTCAAACCTCACGTCTGCCAGGTTGCTGCTGTTGGGGCCTTGAGCGAGGCCCTTAACCCTCATTGCTCAGACTGTACTGTAAGTCGCTTTGGATCAAGGCGCCTGCTACATGCTGAAAATGTTGATGTCAGTGAAACACTGGCTATGTCTGAATGGGAACTAGCGTAGAGTCCAATCGTGTCCGCATAGAAGCCCAGCCCTCCTATAGGACAACTGCAATTCCAAGCCAAGTCTCAGCAGTGGTGGACTAGCATAATCAAATCTGTGCCATCAAAGACATTTTAAGAAGAATTCTTAGATTAAAAAATTGAAACTTAACTAGAAGAAACAGCAACTATTTGAAATAAGCACTTAAGTGGCAAGAATTTAATGTTGAATATAGAATTCTCTTGTCGTCCCTGTGTCCTCCCAACCCGTGCAGTGAAACACTACTGAACACTAGGGGGGAGTGAGCACACATGCCCAGAGTGGTGGGCAGCCCCAGCCACGGTGCCCGGGGAGCATTTAGAGGTCGAGTGCCTTGCTCAAGGACACCTGTCGGCTCTGGGAATCGAACCGGCAACCTTCTGATCGCAAGCCCAGGTCGCTAACCACCAAGCCGTGGCTGCACCGACTGGGTAAAAACAAGAAGGAAATGAACACGGGGGGTTCTTCAAAAAGATTCTGCACTTCTGTTATTTTAGTCCAGATTTAACACAAAGGGTTCCACTTTATTTGATCGTTCAAAGATGTGGTGCATCAGTGACTACACGCTCGACCCAAAAAGTTTTAAAAATGTTTCATTGTTGTATCTATAATTGTATGAATTTAATAAAGCAGTCAAGCTATTTAATAATAATAATAATAATAATAATAATATATAGTATAGTGTAGTGGGTGGTATGGTGGCTTAGTGGGTAGCATTAATCATCTCAGATCCTGGGTTCGACCCATGGTGGGGCAGTCCAGGTCCTTTCTGTGTGAAGTTTGCATGTTCTCCATGTCTGCATGTTTGTGGACCATGGGACGAAGCCGGAGCACGCAGAGTGATCACACACGGTCGTGTGAATTGTACAGTTCATTGTCTTTAACCCCTTCTCCTAATTAGGGTCGGGGAGGGGTGTCGGAGCCTATCCCAGCTCTTCAACAGGTACAGAACACACAGTAACACCCTGGATGGTGTGCCGGTCCATCACAGGTACGTACAGGACAATTCGGTCTCGCCAATCAACCTGGTGGCATGTCTTTGGACTGTGGGAGGAAACCGGAGTACCTGGAGGAAACCCAGACGGACACGGGGAGAACACCCGGGACGGGCGAGCCTCACCCAGGAATTGAACCCAGGACCTTCTGTGAGGCGACAGTGCCGCCCCTCATATGAATCAGAGATACAAAATCTTGTGTAACAAGTAGCGGCCATGTCTGTTGTTGATGTAAGCTTGGTTGGTTGGTTGGTTGTTGGGGTTTTATTGCCACTCCAGCACAAATTTGGCTATTTGTGGCATACACTTAGTTTTATATATGCAGATATGGTGTTGATGTAAGCAAAGAATAAACAGGACAATAAATCTTAATAGACACAAAAACAAACAGCGTAGGGAATTTGAAGGGCATCGTTTTATGCAGGATATAGTGTAATGAAAAGGAAATCATTTAATAAAAGCACATCACAAACTATAGATACAGTGATGTAGTGACTAGGTGTGTGTGTGTGTGTGTGTGTGTAAAGAATGCCGCTGTGCCGTTTCTGAGCAGGATGACAGGCACAGACAAGTGCAGGCCTTGACAGCAGTTGGCTCAGTGAGATAGCGCCGTCCCAGCCTCAGCAGTGAGCCTAATCCACCCAGAGCGCTCCATCTCCCTCCAAACTGCAGGTGTGGGGGGTAAAGAGTAAAGACCGTGGTGATGACAAATGAGTCCACACTGGCACGACGGCGTTGAGGTTGAGCCGAAAATCTGGATGAACTAGAAAGTCCGGTTTCCTGCGCTCCGGCGAATCGGTAGCGTCAACATCTCCCTCCTCCGTCGTTCACCCCTGCTCTGACTCACGCGCAGGCATGCTCACTTTTTGTTCAGTTTCACAGCCAGTACAATGAGGAGCTGAGGGAGGAGAGCACATCCTTATCAAGCTCCACCATACACTGCCACATTCAGACACACACAAACATACCGACACACTTCTGCCACTGTTTACTCAAACTTTACCAAATGCCACCGACACCCTTCGCTCCACACCCAACGTTTTTGAGGTTCGACTCGGGGATCGGTTTCGATCCAAGCGAACCCACACCATGGTACCATAAAGTACAGGTTATTGTAGAAATCAAATGTCCACAAAAAGAAAGACTTGGTAGCCTCTGTACCCTTAATCACATGTCAATTATGTCAGTTATTTTCTTCTTCTTTGAGCTGCTCCCTTAGGTGTCAGACATCTGCAATCGATGTTTTAAATTCTCTCCAGAGGAATTAAGATTGAGATCAGGGCTCGGTCCAGGTCCCTGGTGTTCCTCCTCACCAAACCTGCCAAGTTTATTTTTAATGCATGTTGCTTTTGCACTAAACATGATAGCGATGGAACTTCTAACTATTGCCACAAAATTAAAACTATATCTTATAACTTCATATAGAATTGAATCGAATGCCTTTATTTGTCATTACACAAAATTCTTTCTTCGCATATCCCAACTTTGGAAGCTTGGGTCAGAGCACAGGGTCAGCCATTGTACAGCGCCCTTGGAGCAGGAAGGGGTTAAGGGTCTCGCTCAAGAACCCAACAGTGGCTGCATAGCACAGCCTGGAATTGAACCGCCAATCTGTGGTTGATAGTCCAAAGCTCTACCCACTAGGCTACCACCGTCCCCACTATAATTGATTGTGCACATCCCTTAGCAACGTTATGATAATGAAGAGGGTCATCAGTTTACTTTTTATCGTTTATCATATATTATAAATGTATAATTACGGCACGTTGAGCAGGATCTAACAGAATTTGTCTTGTTGCCAGAGAGTGGAAAGTCACAGCTGAAATAACCGAGTCTCTACATGCTTAAGGAGAAGCTGCTCACTGCCAATTTTTCATCTTGTTCTTTGAAGATACCAAGAGGCCCGGCAGCTTTCGGTTAACCTTCCATCAGATATTCGCCTTTAGCAAAGAAAATGTTAATGAGCCCAGTAGAAATACTGCAGCTAGGATCAGTCTGTAGAACGGGTGTCTGAATTGTTAAGGTGTTGATTAACATATACAATAACCCTACAAGTCGGGAAACTGTGCTTAAAGTACTTCTACTGTACGTTTAAATACTATATAATACTATGTTTGATTATAAAATACTATTAACAATCATACATACGGTAAATTTTGTTATTCATCCATTCTACCACAATACCACTATAATAATAGTTCAGTACGTTGTTCAAAACATAAGCTGGGGCGAGTATGTTATTTAAAAACTTATGGTGCGACATGATAGTAATGCCAGGCAATCAAGTACTTGACATGATGCTGTTTAAGTCAAAATTATTATTAATATATACTTTTAAAAAGACATTGTACAGCATGTCACAGTACTAAAAAAGATTCACTGTATATTAACATTTGAAAGTTTATACACCTGAACTATATGAGATTGTACTTGGTGGCACAGGATTGAAATACTTTAGCCCAATACACGTATGATCTGGGAGTTCAAATGTCAGCTGCTATGGACCAGTCAAGTGTCCACACGGACATGATTGGCTATGTGTGGTGATGTCTGGACAGGCTAACCTTTGGGAGGTGGAAGTGACTCTAAAATACAAGAGCACTCAAACGCAGAAGGAGAAAAAGTCTTTCATATATAATCTAGTAACAATAATTTCTATTTGATTTGATCTCTCGTCCCTGAACTGGATCATCTTGCGTTGTATCATGATTTAAAAGTACACCTCTATGTACTGGCACACCAGTTCTTGGCTCTTCACTGGCTGGCAACTTGGCAACAGGTGTCGGCGCCGAGTTTTTTTTTCACCCAGGCTGATCTTCTTTATTTGGGCCTAAATAGTGCGTACATTGCCCCTGTGCTTGGCTGGGCTCATGCTGCTTTAGCAATGGAGCGGCTGCTGGTCATATGAGCCTGCTTAGGGAGAGAGGCTGGGCTCAAATTCAGCCTCTGTTCTGTTTCCACGCAAACATACAACAGCACAGAGGAGCAGTGGTTCCTCGGTGCACGTCGGTCCAACAAAGAAGGATTTGGAAAGCAAGCAAACGTCCACATACAGAGTGTGAGTTACAAAGCGCCAGCACAGATGCAGACTGTGTGCTGACAGATTGGTGCAGCACTGACAGCTGCCTGGAAAAAGCATACACTGTCCACCACACGCTACAGCTGTGGGTTCGTGCCTGTCTTCTTCAGCCCAGGCCTGCTCACAGACTATCTCTATGCTACCCATGGTTTAGAACACTGCAGCTATTTAAGTGTGATGTTCAATTCGCTTTATAAAAGCAGGATCTAAAAAGGTTGCATTGATGTCAGACTACAAGGCCTTTCAAACAATCCGAAAAGAGATGTTCACTCTTCGGATTGTTCATCACTTGGAGTTCACATCTGACATAAAAAATGGCATAAATCCCATTTTTAAAACTGTGCAGTGGTACCTCAAAACGTATCAATTGGCTCTGGGAATGGTGTGAACTATCAAATCCAGTAATCGAATGCTCAGTTCAGTTCATTGTCTTTAACCCCTTGTCCTAACTGGGGTCGGGGAGGGGTGCTGGAGCCTATTACAGCTCTTCAACAGGCACCGGTCAATCACAGGTATCTATTCAGTGCCTCCACAATTCAGTGTGCTGGGCCAAATACCTGATCTGGCAAAACAACAAACACCCTGTCTAACAAGTCAATATCTATGGTAGCCCCTCTCAAAACATCTGCTCAAACGACGATGGGAAACCCGAATCAATTTTCCAGATGTAGTAGGTACAGCTAAGCTTTTGGATGATCAATAAAGAAAGACTTCAGGATGGCGATCACATGGAAATCCCTCCCGCTCGGTCATTCTCTCCTCACTTACTCATGCTCTCCAACTCCCACTCCCTCCCTTCCTCATTTTCGACTTCCCTCGGCAGAGGTTGCAAGTTAGCAGGGGAACACAGCAGGCTCCAGCACTCTACTCTGGACAGTTGTCTATCCGTACAACAAATGGCACATTCATCGAGGGGCGGCAGTGATGGCTCCACTCTATAAATCGCTCCTCCACCCAGCAGGCTCTGGGCGCAGCCTCTTCAGACAGGGGTGGAGGTACGGATGGACATTTTAGTTGCTGCATGGCGGCAATGGGAGTTTTCCTTTGATTTAGTCCATTCTAATCAGGTTTAAGTAGTTTTTTGAGAATTTAAACAATTTCAACATGAGCTCAAGCAATGTTAAACAGGGAACTAAGCTCACTTTAAGGATTGTCCCAAATAAATGATGTGCACAGATACCCGTGACACCACACACTGACTGTACAAGGGCATGTCTGGATTTGCTTCATTGTGGTAAAAGGGCGGGAAAGAGGACTATGTCCATGTGCTTTTGGAATAATCAAATACAAATATGAAACGTTTTGCTGATTGTGCAGGACAGACCCGGCTAACAGAAACCGGATTAAATGGTCCAAGATTAGCTCTGGTTTAGTCATACAAATGTTTAACTCACAGCCCTCTCTCACTGTCTCTGCAAACTAAAGGACTAAAGATGCTTAAAGATAATCTCTTTCTGAAGCAAGGTTGAGGTGTGGCTCCTGGTTTCATGAGGTACAATCCAAAAGCTGCTCTACATGTGAAAGGAAAGCGGTGAAGGGAGGAGACTGGATGCTCCGAGGTCTTTTCAGGCCTGTTAAGCAGTCAAGCCTTTACATGCCGATGCAAAAAGGGGCCCAATATGCAAGGAACACAAAACCTACATGTGGCATTGTAAATCTCAAAGACAGGTAAAAGTCTTTACAAAGCAATCAGCCAAAGCAGGAATGGTTTGCACCCAAAACAATACTTGACATTGGGAGTGTAAAATATATTTGGCCTTTAATTACCTAAAATATTCCAATATTGTCACACAAAGGTGGTGCAAAGTTAAAGGTGGGCACTAGGATTAAAATCCACAGCTGTGCCATGGGCCATGTCTAGAATGTCCAATGATACAGACATGACCGTCAATGTCAATAATAAAGATCAGGCCCTGGGATGGATCGTAGGCCTGTCTACTGTATTGTGCCCAAGGATTCTGGGGAAAAAGAACCTACCATAGCCCTGACCAGAAAAATCATTAATAAAAAATATTCTAGTCAGGGTCGTGGGGGGTTTGGAGCCTATCCCAGCTTTTCAATGAGAGCACAAAGAAATACCCTGGACCGAGCATCAGCCAGTCCAATGCACACCTATTCACCTAGGTGCAATTAAGTGTCTCCAATCAATTTGCCTGCTTGTTTCCAGACTGTAAGAGGAAACGCAGAAAGGACCGGGGGATCTGGGGATCGAATCTAGAACCATCTTGCTCTGCAGCAGCATTGCTTCCCACTTAGCCCCTGTGAAGCGCTACAATCAGAACTATTATCAAAAACTTTACATATTTATATTTTTTAAATTATGAATCCAATTTCCAAAGTTATTTCTATTTTTGTCCAGAAGCTCTTTAAAAAGAACTAAGATGTTTACCAATCTTAATTAGTAAGATACACCTCAACAGTCTCCTCCTACACCTTTATGGTAATTCAAGAAGTGACGGTCCACTATTATTTGAGAAGCCACATTGTCGGTGTCTGGGCGTGTCACCTTATATGTTTGTGATACGATACAGAGGAGGAAAACCACTTGGGGGGGGGGGGGGTGATGGAGCCCTCGGCAGATACGCCTCTTACAGCATGCCATAATAGAGCTCTTTGTAAAAGCAAGAAGAATACACCCTTCATCAGGGCTGAAATGAAGGCTATCCCAGTGTCGAAGTCCCACAGTCTTGCATACACATATAGTAAGAACTAATGGCTTTTGGCTAGCAACACCTTACTCCTAAAAAAGATGCACTTGGTCCAACCAAAGAACTCAGTCAGCAGCTAGATGGCATCGCACTTATGCAACAGCATGATTTACTACTGCATAAACATGGTCACATATAGCTGCAATTACAGATGAGGCAATGTACGTGTCTACCTCCAGTCTGTCATTTACTGATTCCCTCCACCCCCGTTTGGCTCTTACTAACCGACCTGAAAACTGAACTGAAGATGGAGGCCAAAGTACAAGGCCACAACGTCAGCCAACTGTTGCAATGGAACCTCTCACCCACCTACCAAAAAGGGCCCACCTCCTTAATCCAAGTCATATGATTCTCAGTCAGCCAATGAGAGTCTAAGCAGCCAGCTGTTTGCACTGCCCATGCGCCTGAGTGAATGGCGAACCAGTGCTGAGGGTGGGGGTCAGCCATCAAACCTCTCAATTACACTGAAGCAACTTGTCTGCATCACGTCACATACTCTGCTCTCCCGTCCTCTGGAAGAAATAAAAGTCACATTGTGTTTTTTTTTTCCTTCTTGCCACTCTACAGTCGCAGTGGCTGGGCTCTCCCTCTCTCCCTCTGTCTGTACATAGGTCCCTGCCTGAAGACATGCTCTTACAAGGAAGCGATTCATCTGAAACGGGGGTGGAAGCTCTGAAACTTCTGAAGAAAGCATTAGGGGGACTGTGGTTGTAAAAGGGCTGGGCTTATTAAATTAGATTTACATATTTGTACGTAGTGATGCTTGTCTGAAAGCATCCAGGGAACATCTGAAAGTGATGCCTGCATCCCTTGTGAAAGGATGAGAATCTTTTCACCAATCTTTAGAAGGACGGAAAATAAACTTCGGGTTCACACAGATGTCTGGCATCGATTTAAATTTTTTGCAAGAATACAGGCATCTCTTAGAGCCAAGTTCTTCACACACCAATATCAACTCAATGTCAGCACTCAATAAAGAGCGTTTGAGGCATTTAAGTGTACAGTGCAAAAGCACAATCAATAGATCATGTCATTAATGGCCCCCAGAGCTTTTAAATGCTAATAATTAGCTCTTAACTACATTGAAAACACGGACAACAGCATGGCTAATTATGCAAAAAAAAAACTGATACCAACATGGAAAATGTACCCAGGACACAAAAGGAGAAACATCAAGATCTTTTGTCATCCAGCAGTGTGGCAGTCGTGGGGTGGGTCATGACAAACCAGTCCTTTTTGTAATACTATGGCACTGAGGAGGCGTTAGGGCAGTAGCAGTTGGGACTGTAAAGGCCTCATTTCCATCTCTATGGGCCCCCTCATCGTTTTGCCAACAGGGTGGTAGAGTCACTTCAGATGCTAGCCAGTACCAGCCTTAGAACAGATTGGTGGGTTGGTTAAAGCTTGGACATACCGATGAAAACACAAGACTACTTTAAAAGCACAGATAGGGCAGTTATTGTCCACAGGTCAATCGATTAAACCTTGACTATACTGGCGATACATTCTGACTCCAAACATCAATTGTTTTTTTGTTTTTTGTTCAGGTTTTATGCGAACCTGAAACACCATTCAGTATTCACTACTTCCTGTTCAGCACAGGGCTGACAGACATGCTGTCCGGTGGCATAGGCCATTTCCTTACCAGGGGATGAGATGAATTAAGGAAACCACATCTTCACAAAAACATGAGAACCTTGTTCATCAAAAAAGTACTACAACACCTTACTAAAACTACATCGTAGTGAGTGGGTTGAGCGTTGGATTATCAACTTTAAGGTTGAGAGTTTGAATCCAAGCTCCCCCATGAAGACACCGTTGGGCCCTTAAGCAAGGCCCTGGGCACTCACTGGGGCACAGGACAATGGCTGACCCTGCGTTCTCTCTGAAAGGATCGTGGCAGCTGAATTATTGGAGTTTTAAGCAGGAATAAAAAAGTAGAATTTTGTAGAAAAAGTAGTTAGTTACATTTGGTAGAAAATACTTTTTTAATTTAATTATGATTTAACAGTTAGCTTACGTGGCGTAATGGAAAGAGCCTGAGTTCTGCGAAAGTTCTAAACATCCAGTTCTTCGTAATAAAACCATATTTTATATTGTTGTACCATCTTCACTGTGCTCTATTGAAAATTTTGTTTTGTAACCTTAAATAAGTCAACATTAAAGATCACTGTATCACACACTATAAAACAGACCAATCCTACGGGCTTATGGGGAAAAACTCTTGTAAGAACCCTGACCTAGTTCCTTCTTATAAGCCAATCAACAACTCGCTTATCTCATCTCTCTCTTCTGAGCTTTATGACTCCGTTTGTTCTACTTTTTGGTCCTTGGTACCAAAGTTCATGAAGTAAACCTGAGCTTGCTGGTTAATGATAACACTCCTTCAATTGAACTGATGTGACTGATGTAGAGATCGCCAGGCAAAGTGTGACAAAGCAAAACAAGATGGCCGACTGCTTTAAAGGTGATAGTTTAAGACACAGTTTAAACTGTTTTGAGAAATGGTGGAAATAGCCCATCCCTTTTGTTATCTAGACAACAAGCACAGGCAAGCAGTTACTGTGTTAGGGATTCACTTTACACAGTTCCCATCATGAACTACTACCAGCTCAGGAGCTGAGAAAACTTTGAATCATAAGTAACCCAACAACTTACCAGCAAGAGAGCAAATATGTGAAAGGTGGGGCACTGTAGACTGCCAAGCAGATAGTGTTCAAGTGGACCTCTTTACAATATGCCCTCTCTGGAATAGGTGTTAAAGGTGGGCAGGGTTTCGGTTTTTCATTGTGTGCTGAGATTCTGACAGAGAGGCTAAGTTTCAAGCAAAAGAAAGAGTCCGAATCACTCTTTTTTGAGTGTCGTCTTCATCAGGGGCGTGACTGAAAAGCCTGACCCATTGACTCCTTGATTCCCCCGAGAGGCTGACAGTGTACCATTAACCCTGGCTGGCGGGCCAGACTTGTCTTTACAGTTTACCTTCCCTCACAAAACCACAGACCCAAACACAAACTCTTGAAATAACCAAGTCCACACACCGACCTTCCATCCAGCTTGTCACTATGAAGCACAACTATTTCTCAGCAGCACAAAGAGCATCAATGTTCACCAAACCTTTTATACACTAAAGAGGATTCGCCCGCTCTGTATTTAATTGGTTTTGAGTTTGCTTTGTTGGTTGCTTCACACGTGTACAGGTATTATAAAACCATTGTGTAGGACTAAGTTGCTGCGAAGATGCAAACATGGTTTGGGTGTGGCATCCAGATAACAGTCATTCCTTTTCCATCATTCAGCTTCTAGCTTAATGTTTGTCAAATTGTGCTGACGCACTTTCAAAGACCAACTTGACTGGAAATCCCAGTCTGAGAAAATGGAACGGTTTGCAATTAAGCAACATGAACACATGAAGAGCGGAAAAAAGGGAAATATTTCTTTCCTTGTATTTTTTCTTACACGCCTTTCTGCTGAAGCTGCAAAAATCTGAAGAATTTTACAATGTGACTAGAATGCAATGACATTGCATTTACTTGACCGTTTTCAAAAACTAAGCACAAGCTCTTTGACCAAAAAATAAATGAACCGATGATGAACTGTCAAAGTCTTTGTGAAAAGGAACGTAAAGGTGCAGCTGCACTTTCAAGGTGTCAAATTCCTCAATCCCCCCCCCCCAAAAAAAAGAAAGAAAAACCCAACCCAACCCCATTATTCACTGTCTTTCTGAGCCTCTAGCTCAGGCACTGCTGATGGACTCCACCTTCCCTTCCCCCACTCTTATGGTGGCAGACGGGAGATGCTCTCAGGTAAGAGGCAAGTTTGCCTAAAAAGCTGTGAGGAGGTGTACGGCCGAACTCCTTTACAAACCAAAGGAGCAGGAAGACTAGGGGCATGCAAGTCTGGCTCCATGGAGACGAGGTGTGTCTTGTGTTTAAAGAACAAACAATGGTACCTTTTCAACACAGCGAAAGGGGGGAAACAAGACATTGTGTATGTGGCTGAGCTTTGAGCACCAAGGCAGTTCGGCCAGGAAGGTAGAAACAAGTAGCCATAATACAGAAGGGTTACCACAAAAGAGTAGTCATAGCCCACCATTATAATTACGTGTTTTGCAAGAGAACATGAGCAGCCAAAAATATATTCCGGTTCTAGAATGTCCTATGGTACCATCATGTTGCTGTATTAGATGAACCACGTCTTTCCTAGCTTGCCTATTGTTCACAGGTAAGGTGTCATTATGGAAGCTCATCATACTGGGCTATGGTGTCACATGGCATATTATACGGTTGCTAGGGGTGAGAATAAACTTGACATCACCTTTAAAAAGTTTAGATTAGATTTGATGTTTAAAAAAACACATTTAGCAGCTTTGAGTGACACAATGGGTACCAGTGGGTTTAATTCGAACATGTGAGTAACATGCCTGCATGAGTGCTACACTTTTCTCAACAGTCTGGAAACATGCAGTCAGGTTAAATGGTGACTCCAGTGTGTCTGTCCTGTAGCAGACTAGCAACCCATCCACTGTGTTTTCTGGCTGTAGCCCAGACCCATCACAACCCTGAATATGATAAATCACCGATAGAACCAACAATGAATAAATGAATGTACACATTAATTAAACAGCCCATCTGCCTGTACCGCATGGGTGGAAAAATGACAGTACCACCCTGGGGTAAATTCAGGCAAATTCAAGACCTGATAAGTTAGTGTGGCCAACTTTTTAATTTATTTATAAGATAGCATGCAAAACGGATCATACATGATATGTGAAGATAGTTTACGTTCGGTTGAAGCAACCTTGCTGTGAAAACATACTGCTCATTCGCCTGTGTAACATTTGCATTCTCTCTCCCCCTCTTTGGCAGAAACTGGTTGGGCGATGCTGTTGCCTGCCACTCTTTTTCCCCCCTCCAGCCTCTCTCTGTCTCTCTATCCCTCCCTTCTTCCCACCCTCTTTCTCCCTCCCTCTCTTGCTGGTTCCACCGAGCAACAAGTGCTGCCTGGGAGTACCAACCCTCCCCCTCGCTTCAACCTCCAGAAGCTATCGCAAATCCCCAGCCTGCACACAACTGCCAGCTGACAAAACTGTTTAGTCAGCAAGAAAGCCAGGCAGGGCGGGAGCTTCATGCTCATGAGAAGACAAGATCGAAAAAGAGACGGACAGAATAAGGGAGAGAGTTGAAGAACTCCAACCACATGAGAGCAGGCAGAAAAAGATAAAGAGGCATGGCGATTTCTCTAGTCAATCCAAACATTAGCTATTCTGCTATAAAGCCTAATCACTTGAAAAAAGTATAAGCAGTGTGCTTTTCGAAGGACAATGTGAACTAATAAGAGCCAGGCATTTTGAAGCTATTGTTCTCACACTTCCTCCATCACTTCCCTGTTCACCTCAGAGAAGAGGCTGTTTCACTTCCCGATGACCCTCGCTTTTCTTTCACTCGCCTCTCTCGACAGCCAGACCGGCCTGCATTTCTTGTTCGCTTGTGGCATTCTTTCACATCAGTGACAGCGCTCGAGTTGTACTTTGGAACCTTCGAAGTACCTGCTCTGTTTGCTAGCTGGAGCAGAGGGGGGTTGGTAGGGAAGGTGAGAGAGGCACATGGTGGAGGAGGTGAAGCTTAGCGGACACTTGGGCTTTTGTGACAAGGTCATCAAAAAGCAAGCTAATGTCTTCATCTCAACAACGAATCAAATCTTTAATAGTGGATGATTAAGTCAGTGCCATAATAAAGAATTCATTATATACAACTCAAGAAAAAAATGTACACATCAAATTAAAGTGATAATTCAAAGTAAACAGGACAACGCTTGCTTAGTAAAAAGGAACAATTAGTCAAATAAGCAACTGCTCATCTGGCCTAACCAACATGTTTAAACAGACTTGAGGTCGTGTTTATAAAAACCTTTTCACCAGGATCTAATATTACGACGTTCGTGCTGGAAATATTCCTCATTTAAAATCAACTGAAGACGACCCCCGGATTGGTACATTAACCTAAACCTATTTCCAACACATTTAGGCTGCCGGCCAGTAAAAATGAGATTTACATAAAGAGCAAGCTCCCGCGGCATCATTTGCACATATCTCTAGACAAACTGCTGGCCACGAAAAGCCATAATGGGCGACCACAAATATAGCCATTGCCATAATGTCTGTGTCCAGAACTATTTCTGTTAGGACCCTCATGCTTCCTAACCACAAACATTACTGCATCAGAGCTTTACACATTTTCCATCCTTAAGCTTGTACTATCAATATAAGCACTTGTTTCTCCACTTTCTGAAGGAAACTCCTGTATTCCAAAATCACACGTTCTCTCAGTGCTTACAGAAGGACTTCCAAAAGTTGTCTATATTACCAACACAGATTAATCTATACACAGGCTCATTTATGATAAAACTCTGATACTCATATCCATGTGTTAAAATGATTGCTATGTCTTGGTTGTAATTTGGACATTTTCAGCTAATTTTATCATCAACAATAAACACCAGGATTAACCCTGAATCGAAGTTGCTTGTTTTAATTCATTCTGTTTAACCATACATGTTTAGTCCCTGCATCCACTCCACCCTGTCACTGGGATGGAATATAATCTTATCTAAAAAAGGCAAGATAAATATAGCCTGGGAGCCAAAGGGCCAGCTCATCAATACCTCGGGGCAACACAGGACCCCCTGCATCAGAAGGCACACCACTTCTTTAAACACTTTCTTTTTTAAGTGAACCACAAACATTGTTAAGTTTACATTCTTTATTCTAAAACATTTACACAAATATATAATTCTTTTTGTTTGAGGTGTACATGACACAATTATTGAATGATAAATGACAGAGAAAACAATTGTACTAAACCGGTGCCATGTGTAATAATAAGCAGTTTCAAAGCGATACCCAGCAATTGTTTGAATGTCTAAAAAGAGGCTTGTTAGGTAGTCAGGGTGTCTGGGGGCTGGACTTTAATAAATAAGGAACTGCTAATGCTAGTATCTTGGGTAATTTTGGAGCCCCATGGGGGAGAAGTGTTTGTAATTAACTTGTCTAAGCCCAAAGGAGACAGATCCCAGAAAGATCAAACGCTATACAACTCAAAGGATTTTTCAATCCCCATTTCAGTGTGATGAAAAAGCATTACTGTAATATGGCTTATTCAATTAGAGCTGTGGCTGACTGGCTGGATTAATGTACAAGGCTGGCAAAAACTTGAAAAGTCTCAATCAATGGTCACTTGTATTTGTCTTGAATAATTGTCCAGAGCATACGTTTCAATGAAGCACTGAGCATAAATACCTGCAGTGCATTTAATACTGATTTATTATACTATGTACATTCCTATTACCTATTCGCTAATAATCATGTATGAGAAGCGAATGTACACTTACAGCTGAAATCTCACTCAGCTAACCACTAGTATTGTTCATCCCAGCAGAGACCGGCAATTTGTATATTTTGTCAACAGACCTTACAATGAAGTAGGCTGCATCCAGCCCAGGCCTGCACATCTTAACATAGTTAACAAGCAGAAAATAGAGAACCATCAGCTTTCAACACAAACCAAAAGAACCTTTCTGTGCGATGAAAACAACGTATATTTTCCATCAACAAAAGCTGCTATCTACACTTTTTTAAACTGTAACGGAGGCCACAGGGATCACAAACAACTACAGTGAAAGGCACACTGCTTGGCACCAAGGCTAAAGCATGGGGTTTGGTTTTTATGCACCTATTGTTTCTCATCACAGAGTTTTATAGAAAACAGAAACTACACTACATCCTCTTACTCAAGTCACTTCAATTCAGGCTCTGCGTGCCCTCACTTGATAACCGCTGCAGGGCCTTTGAACGGACGTGAACATGATGCTATTATTCATCAGTTTAAAAGTAAACATCCCCACTTTGCACTGCCTCCTAAGTATGATCCATCGGTGGTAGTTAGACCTGCACTGCTTTCCCACACCTGACTCAGGTCGACACAAAGGCACAGCTGGAATGTCCAATTCGACTTCACACACAACAAATACGTCCTTCTACAGCTTAAATAACATTATAAAAGTCACATGTCTTAAAACTGATGTACATTCAACAGAAATTATTACTTTTTGGTACCAACATGGTACAAACTAATCACTGCATTTCATTTTCAAGTTTAACGACTATCCGGGTCAATGCAGTAACATGCCCCAAACAGACACTGATCCATCACGGGTCTCAAACTACAAGTAGCCAATCATGTGTTTAGCCACTCGGTCAGCTTTTAGAATAGCTGGGGGAACAACTTTAATTTAATCAGGAAAATCACATCCATCTTTGTGGGAACAAGAAAGTAACCATGTAATCATTAATTAATTTAATTTGTTTCATGTTTCTAAAAAGTGCATTTTATAAGCAAAACGACAATAAACTAAGTCCCAGTAGACTAATGCTGTACAGCTCTTATCACACTATAGAGAATTTTTTTGTTGTTGTTGTTTGACTTATCGCCTATTCTGAGAACTGAGATGTAAATTTGAGTCAGGTGAGTACAAGTGAGGAAAACATTAAAGTGCACAGGGTGTGGAGACTGAATAAGCAGGATGATGAGATGAAAAGACAAAAAACTAGTCATGGTTAGCCTTTTGAGTGCATAAGACGTATTGAAGGCCTGCTTGGTTGCTTGCTCGTCAGCAGTGTTGAATTTCGTAATGGAATGTGAACTGCTCATCCGGATTTGTCCTCCCTCCTCCCAAAGCGGCAAACTGAGCGACTAACCAGCCTTACAACATCTCTAATCGCCATAAACATCACCAGCAGCAGTTTAACTGTGAATCAGGTTTTGTTGACATTTTGGCCATTATATCCCACTCTTAGCAACAGGCATCTTGAAATAAGCTCACCCGATGCGTTTCCCCAGAAACCACAGGCCATGTCCCAAACAGCACACCAAAGTACTTAATAGTGCTCTAATATCACAAAAAGGGTATTTTTAGTGTAGTATGTGGATCACATAACTACACGCTAACTACAATTTATCTGCATGATACCATACACAATGCAAAGTACTGAAAAGTGTGTAAGAAAAGCATGTTGTGGTATGGTGCATAATGATTAAAAAACATCGTCAAACTAAACTACCCATTTCTACCCTTAAGTCAAATACACAAATATCTATGGAAAATGGAAGCCATCATAATACCTGTTTCTTAGTTGAATGTATCATCGTCATGATGCATCAATGCGACAACATTAACAGAACGCTAACCAAATTCAGTCCTTTAAAAATGCACGTATAAATAATGTGTGTAATATAAACTAGATCTATAGAACACCAGGTTTCATATTTTCATGTAGATAAAACAATCCAATAATGTGGTTGCATAAACATGCACATCATATCACTGTGTTTCACTGGGTAGGAGAATATCAGCATGGTACATCTTCACTTGGCAACCTTTAGGTCAGCCCACAAATCTTCAAATTCATGTCTGGCCTTTGACTCGGCTATTCCAGAACTTTAAATTGGTGACGCTATTCCTGGTGTGGGTGTTGGCTGTGGATCATTGTTGTGTTAAAAAGAAGAATTCCCATTGATGAAGAGGCATGAAGCTTTTGTGCCAAAAATAACAGCTATTCGGAATTGATCAAATCTTCCCCCGCCTTGACTTAAGCCCCAGCTCCAGGTGAGAACAGACCTAACACTGCCACCAACATGCTTCACTGTAAGTGGGATGTTCGTTTGCTGAGGCACAGTGTTGTTTTGCACCAAACATACCTTTTTGGAATAATGGCTAGAAAGACCTTGGTCTGAATATACATTAAATGTTGCCTTACGTCTCTTAGTAATGTCCCGGACCTGTTTTTTTT
>JAYDZF010000026.1:15550876-15562666 GCA_034509105.1 Microcambeva barbata | reverse complement strand
CTATAGTAGAGAATCAAAGAAACAGCTGCAGCAGTTCAACATGGGATCCAGTCCAGAGGATTTAAATTCCATTTATACACATCAAGTATGGCTGAAGTATCTGGTGACTGTCAAACGTGTTTTCCATCTCCTGTTTTATCTTCCTCAAGGATTTTTTTATCCTTGTCCTCATATTCCACTTTTCTTCTTCTTCTGTAAGGTTCCATCCTCAGCTTTCACCATAAGGAACTTGATTGGTTCCTCAGTTTGTTTGTTTTTACAAGGAACTTCACAAGCTCTCTAACACCCCCATTCTCTGTCTTCATCTCCTTCTCCTCCATCATGTCTTTCATCTCCTCTGAGATGGGATCCTCAGCTTGAACACAAAGGAATATTAAGGTATCCTTGTCCTGCTGAGGCTCCGTTAGTAAAACAGCTTCATTTACTCACCCAGGATCTTGCTGGAAGGGATCTCCACAATCTCAAACAAGTTTGCTCTGATGACCGGAGACTCGACTGGAGGAAATAAATATTTGATCCCTCACT
This sequence comes from Microcambeva barbata, assembly GCA_034509105.1. Classification (NCBI taxonomy): domain Eukaryota; kingdom Metazoa; phylum Chordata; class Actinopteri; order Siluriformes; family Trichomycteridae; genus Microcambeva; species Microcambeva barbata. The sequence continues at coordinate 15,562,141 of JAYDZF010000026.1, read as the reverse complement.
GATTTCGTAAGTTTGCCCACTGACACAGATATGAACAGTATATCATTTTAAGGGTATTTAAACATTGAGAGATGGAATATCAAAAAAGAAATCCAGAAAATTACATTTAATTGCATTCACTAGTCCATGAAATCTTATTTGAAGATAAATTCCATTACAGAACGTATGTAGATAACTTGAGACTTAACCAAACTCATTGAATAATTGCAATTTTCTCATTGAAGGGTAGCCTTGAAAAACACATTTAAATGAAATATGCCTCAATATCCATCTTATTTGCAACTGCCATTTGGGGTTAACTAAATTGGTATGGGCAGAGACAAGCTGTTTTTCTTTTATTTATTTTTTTAATAAGACGTGAGTATTAGTTCACACCTGCTGCAGAGCACTGAGAAGGTGCAAACAGCCGTAGGCCCGCCTCCCCTAGAAAAATGTTACATCTAATTGGTCAGATTTCCTGTCAATTTGCTAATAGACTGAACCCTTTGAAAAATCATCAGAATGAGGAACGTAAGCACTTTCTACAAGTAAAATTGTCTCAATTTATAATAGTTTACACAGAGATGGGCCTATATACATTAAACATGGAAATTAGATGTATTTATTATATTATAAGTAATCACCAGATCAAATCATTTACTCACTGAAATGACTCCTGAGAGATCGACCAGAAAGAAAGATGATGTTTACAACTGAAAATGGGGAAGCAAATTCACCCTCCACACCACAAGATGGAGCCACATCATCATTGTTTACATCTGCCTAAACTTAACCTGGAAACATGCTCCGGTCACAGTGGGGACAGGGACCCTGGCCAAACAGACCACGAGAAAACGACCAGGTTCCTCTGGACCTTTTTATGAATAAGAATTTTTGTAGAATAAAGTAAAAACGTTTTAAGAACAGGATTCATTTTAGTGAGAAAAACTAAAAGACACATGGACGGTGCCATCCTATCAAACTGCAAACACGCATTGGTTTTATGCTTTCTGTGGTCTCACGGGTTTGCTTGCGGTAGCTATGATTCACAGGAGCTGGAACAGTGAATTTACTGTGGTATAAACAGCTCTGTAAAACACATAAAACTATCCCAGAGAAAGAATTATGACTCTGGAAACTGTTGCCAATATACAATCTCACTCGGCTCTTTGGCAAAAAGGTGGTACATTTCAGTTTATGTAAATGTGCATAATCTTGGCATCAAACTTGTCATCACCGGTTTATGTTTTATATTGTGTTCAAATTATTAGACAGTTAACTCAAAATTTTGTGTGAAGATCTGAAGTGTGTCAAACATACAAACCTAATAGATGAAGAGAATAGTAAAGCAGCAACATAGTTAACTGACTTTAAAATGTATTTTTGTATTTCAACAAACATAGCATATTTCTCGATGCACTTTAAAACTAAAATGTTAAACTTTGAAATTATTTGCAAGTCATTATTATTTGCATATTTTTCCATATAACATCATTCTCCATGCTGACTTTTGGACTTTTACTGAAGACTAACCTGAGTAGTCTGCTGCATTGGATAATTTGGTTGTTGGAATGACAATGGTTTTCAGAAGTACTCCAAAGTTCTTTTAGTTATAAATAGTGCAGTAGTATGGTGGTGTCTCATGCAACATCGTCCGAGGTTCAAAGCCTGGGCACTTTCGACAAAACTGGCTGTGGGGGCAGGTGTTCAAGCATAAAAAAGAGTCACCTATTAAAACAACACTATGATTTTTAACTTATATATTTATTTTTGTTAACACAATTAATACACATCTAATGAGATCACGGCATAATTGAAATACAAGCAAATCAAGACAATATAAGGTGTGGGCTATACGTTATGCATGAATGTTCATTGTATGAAATGGTAAGCATGGTCAGCAGTGCTATAATGTTTTGTGGTTAATATTGCACCAAACAACATCAGGGATTTCAGAAACACTGTCATTGCCTGTCTGTCTGATGCTGGGTGTCAGAGGAGAAGTGTGTAGCAGAGGTTTGGCCCGGTGCTCAGCACTGTGTGAGTGCTAACTGGAGGAGGATGAGGGAAGTAGGCAGGAGGGACATCAGCAGCATTTTTGATGTTGGTCACACACGGTTTTTGATGAATTAGAGGCAATTTCCTGCATTCTGGTGTATTCTTAACAGGTTGTTAAACAACTAATATCACCTGCAAACGTGACTTAATTTAATTACTTCATTTTAGAAACCATATATTCATCAGACTAATGAAATTAATTTATTTAATTTAGTTTTGTGTATTTTTATGTAGTTTTAGATGTAACACAACATTCTTAAAAATAAGAATTATGTCCATTGTGTCTGGGGAGGGTTGATGATTGATTGATCATCAACCAAGATTACCCTACTGTCACTTAAAGTAAAAAATGAAAACTTACTCTTTATATTTTATTGTTTAGTTGCACATTCATGTGGTTCATTTTAGGGCATATAACAAAAGAATAATGTTTAAGCAAAAGCTGGACATTGTGCAATGGTGCTGACCTGTATCGAGCAGCCTGCATCTAAACTGTTTATGCACTGACTGCACTGACCAGTCACTTAATTTGCATGTGTTGCGTTCTTGAAGGCAATTTGTAAAATCAAGGAGTGGTATGTGTATTCAATTAATTATGAAAAGACACATTCCCTTCAGATTTAATGAAGGTGTCGCCCATGGGAAAGGGTAATTCTCTTTAAATATTAATGAAGGAGAAAAAATAGGGCTCCAGCTGAGAGGTCCCTTTTATAATACAGGGCAAAAGTTTTTTGTCTCACATTCTTGCTCATGTTTCTTGTAAAAAGTATCATGTCTTGTTTCATGTTGAAGCCTATTTCATCTGTTGTGTGAACATTTTGTTAGCTTGCAGAATAGCGCTTAGGTAATGGTTTAGGGTACTTTAGAGTCATGTTTCATATTTTTAAACAGTATGCATTTTTGCTGTAACTTTTTACTCTTATTCTGCTTGGTCCTGTCTTTGTTTGAATGCATTGCTGACTGTGTCTGTAAATGTGTTTTTATTAACATAATACAATGTTGATTGGTAAAAAAGTTTCAGTTTAGTTGTTGTTAATAAGATAAAGGTTTTAGATAATTCCAAAAAATCCAATTTACTGCATTTTACCTCATGAAATTGGAAATCGAGCTTGGTATATTGTCAAGTACACAAAGGATACATGTGATACAGGTACTAAACTACAGGAGCCGAAACATGGTGGAAAGTAACTATGTATTCCATTAGATAAAATTTTCCAGTTAGCAGTTTTATTGCCTGTCTGTCCTTTCACTTTTGTCATACTCTTCTTATTAGGTCGGCTGGAAAATGTTCTTGAATGGAATTTTTCTCTGGCTTATAAATGGTTCCAGTATTTAAACAAAAGAAGGTAAGTATCCCGATGACCGGATTGCACCCTGCTGCTCTGTCATTGTGTTACAGAATGTCATTGCTTCAAATTGTTTTGTTGAGTCTGGACTTCCTCTATTGTCAGTGAGGAACGCATTGCTCAGCAGCTGTTACAAATAATGGAAGCTGTGATAAGCTGGATTTGTGCCCTCACCCGAGCTGGAAATGAACAAGCATTCAGTATTCAGAGAGCCATAGTTGTCTTTTATATTCATTCTAACAGAAAACTTAACCCTCGATCTAAGCTAATGCATAAATAAAAAAATAATGTATCTATTAATTTCATTGCAAACTTCTTTGTAGTGCTTTTAAATCTAGTCTCTCATAAGGATTTATGAAGGTTGATTAGTATAACAATATCAAACGTTTTGATATTGCCCAATTTAGAAGATATTCACCACATTTTCAGTATTTTTAACAAACATTATATCCAATTTAAACTACTGTTGTCACACATACAATATACAGTAAGCAATCAGGGTTGATGGGTATTGCTCAGGGGCCGAATAATTAGTAACATGAGGTTTAAACCAGGGCTCATTATGTCAGTATCTTTACTATGAAGCTACCACTGCTGCTGTTAAATTACCCAAAGCATTGAAACACTGACCTCATTTAAATACTTCAGATGTTTTGTAGGATTTTCTTAATCCTCATGTTCTGTTGGGGTCCCGTAAATATATGTGATACTGCATTACTTGTTCTAATTTTATGGGGACTTATGCACTTCTTATTTTATTATTTCGACCAGTGATTTATGTGGATTACAAATCTTAAGAGACAATGGGAGCCTTTGCATTAAGCTATTTTTTGCACTGAAATTTTTCACCAAATATGTAGCCAGTATGAAGATCAATCATACTGGGAGCAAACAAGACCAATCACAGCTTTCCTGGACTGTATTTCTGAAAAACAAATGTATGCCCATAATTCTCAATTCTATGCAGTTTATGAAGGTGTCTTACAAGTCTTACATTTCTTTTTAAATACAGGATTAAGGTCACTATAAAAAATAAAATGGTTTCATAAGCTATGGTCATACCTGGTCCATACTAAAAAAGTAAATGCATCTTTTCTTTTTAAATCTGCAGCAGGGTCCTAAGTGTTTTACTGTTCTATTGAAGTGCACTATTAAAAGCAAAACGTCTGATGTATATTGTTAACAGGCAGCACAAACATATGATTATTATGATATGTTCTGTCTAATTATTTTAAGAAAAGAGACTGGATGTATTAGCTCTTCAAATGTTTATTGTAAACACACGTGATATTGACACAAAACCACATAAAAAGGAGTCACAGCATTGGAAAAGTGATTACACAACCAATAATCAAATAACGGAACCAATTCATTTTCACTCATTGACTTCCTCCTCATCCTCATCAAATCCATCTTCCTCATCATTGGCTGTGGCTTCTTGGTACTGCTGATACTCTGACACCAGGTCATTCATGTTGCTCTCCGCCTCTGTAAACTCCATTTCATCCATACCCTCTCCAGTGAACCAGTGCAGAAAAGCTTTTCTTCTGAACATTGCCGTGAACTGCTCAGAGATGCGCTTAAACAGCTCCTGGATGGCTGTACTATTGCCGATAAAGGTAGAGGCCATCTTAAGTCCTCGCGGTGGGATGTCACACACGGCAACCTTGACATTGTTGGGGATCCATTCAACGAAGTAGCTAGAGTTTTTGTTCTGAATGGCGAGCATCTGCTCATCCACTTCTTTCATGGACATTGGGCCTCGGAAAACAGTGGCCACTGTGAGATATCGACCATGCCGAGGATCACAGGCAGCCATCATGTTCTTGGCATCAAACATCTGCTGGGTTAGTTCTGGAACAGAAAGAGCACGGTATTGCTGGCTACCCCTGGCAGTCAGAGGGGCAAAACCAGGCATAAAAAAGTGCAAGCGTGGGAAAGGCACCATATTGACGGCAAGCTTACGCAAATCTGCGTTCAGCTGACCAGGGAAACGCAGAGAGGTTGTTACTCCGCTCATGGTAGAAGAGACCAGGTGATTCAGGTCACCGTACGTAGGTGTCGTGAGCTTAAGCGTGCGGAAGCAGATATCGTAAAGTGCTTCATTATCAATGCAGTAGGTTTCATCTGTGTTTTCAACGAGCTGATGGACTGAGAGAGTAGCATTGTAGGGCTCCACCACTGTGTCAGACACTTTGGGTGAGGGCATAACACTGAAAGTGTTCATGATTCGGTCTGGATATTCTTCACGGATTTTGCTGATGAGCAGAGTGCCCATGCCAGAACCAGTGCCCCCACCCAATGAGTGGGTAAGCTGGAATCCCTGGAGGCAGTCACAATGCTCACACTCCTTCCGCACGATGTCCAGCACTGAGTCAACCAGCTCTGCTCCCTCTGTGTAGTGGCCTTTCGCCCAGTTGTTTCCTGCACCTGTGTGTCCTGCAGTGACAAAAACAAAGAGTTGGGTTAAAAAAACGAAACCCAATAGCTCCACACCCCTTCCCCCATAGGCGGTTAGTGAACAGTTACATGTGCCAATTGTTGTCTATTTATCATTCAGACTGCAGAAGTATTGGAGTGTGTTAGGTTTAAGTTCCTGCTTGGAATGCACTGCAGTCTTAGAGAATTCCAAAGACCTCTGTGTACTGTTAAACACTTTAAAGTCATCATTTATAGCAGAGAATGGCATGTGAGCAGTGTCTAAATACAGTATAAGGAACATTCACAAACTAACATTGCCTGATCATGGTCAGCAGGCTTTTCCTGAAGTACGAACACTTCATGCAGATGCATTTACACATTTCATAATGTATAAAATACAAATCATGTAAATATTAAAATGTAAAAATTAAAAAAATTTAATTTGATACTAAGCAGGCATGAAATGTTTACGCTGATGTCAAAAAACAAAATCAGCTTTTTTCATTTATTATTTATATCTACTGGCATGCTAACTATATTTTACTTTTGAGTTCTTGAATACTCTCCTTTGAGGCTCTTGGGGCTGTTATCACAGCAAAGGGAAGACTGCTTATCAGTGCCAACTGATACATCTAACTGGCTCTATGTTGGGTGTGTGCATTCCTTTAACTATATATGTGTCACTTGTGTTTTAGGTTTTCTGAAAGAAATGACAAAATCTGCTAGATCAAAAATAAACAGTCATGGAGAAAAAACTAAGAGATCACTTTAAAATTTCAGGTTTGACCTAGCAGTGTTGTTTTAGTCTATAAACTATAAAATAAATTAGAATTAAATAAAATAACACTGCTCATTGTGGTTAAACACAAACCCATAAATTGTAAAACTAATGAAACTGACAATTTTGAAGTTAAAAAAATCCATGACTGTATACATTGTTAAGCCAATTTGATTTTGTGGCATGGCCTTGTAAAGGGTTATGATTGACCATAGGTACTACATTAGACTAAGACACACTAATTGCAAAAAGAAAGTCTAGTGAAACATATCTGTTTACTTGAAATGGAGGCGCTTGGGTGACGCAGCTGTTGTACAGTATACATGTATAAGTGAAATGGCCAAATCCCTGTGATTGATAGGTGGCCTGTCCAGCATATTATCATTAAAACCAACTCATGACTTTGACCATAACTAAACGGCATAAAGTGAATATAAATTGCAGATTTACAAAGGCATCGAAAATAGTTTTACCCTCACTTTAAACATAATACAATATGAACAAGATTTCAAAAGAGGTCTTACCAAAGATGAAATTATCTGGTCTAAAGAGCTGTCCAAATGTCCCAGATCTAACACTGTCCATTGTTCCTGGTTCCAGATCCACAAGTATGGCTCGAGGTACAAACTTATGGGCTACAAGCACAATACACGGTAAGCATATGTGTGCTACTAGTTTCTGACCAGATCACATACTCAAATATGAGAAGATCATAAACATACTGTACAACAGTTGAAAAAATAAGATTACTGTACTTTACATGCACACATTAGCCAATTATAATATTTATGATGTTTAACAAAGTTGTTCAGATACTTGTGACATGATAGAACGTGTGGTATGTGTAACTAATGAAATTGCCAGGGCATATTTATAATGCAGGTATAGATCTACATAATACAACAGTATCCATCCGTTTATACTATATACGACTATATTTATTCTGTTTATATGTCCATGATGGTCCAGTGCTTAAACAGAAACCTGCTTCACATACATTGGAAACAAAGTTTAGGGAGCTGAATAAATTCTTTCAGAGTGATGACATGATTAAAATACAGAGGCCAAAAATCGTGAGGGCTAGCAATACTCATCTGGTATGTGTAAGTCAAGATGAGGTGGGGGTGGGGAATTTCAACAAGGACGCTGATTCACTAGTTCAGTCACACACATTATCATATACTCACAGCTTGCTTCATTGTAGTAGACATTAACTCTCTCCAGCTGAAGTTTGGAGTCTCCCACATAGTTGCCTTGTGGATCAATCCCATGTTCATCGCTTATGACTTCCCAGAACTATGTGTCACCACCAGAAAGAAAAAAAACACAACTTATAATGTGAGATAACTCAACACACCATACCTGAAATCATTTAAATTGGTCGTAATAGCTACAGATGGACACTAAGAATATGTCATGTTGAGATGTAACATTGTCCATTAAACACCACTAGTTACTTAAGGTCTTACGAGATGATTAGCTCTCTGAGGGAGGATGGCCAAAGGCCTGTAAGGAATCAGTGGCTCGTCCAGTGTATACCTGCATTATGGCCACTGGTTTCAATGAAATGGAGGAAAAAACAATCATGTGGGTTCTACTTTATTCTTGTTCATTAATTCCAGTTTTACTCTGTTCGCCAGCAGTTTTATACCAATGATGAATAAATTATCTGTATAAAAATAATAAATTATCGAAACTTAATTGCAGTGAGCATTTCTGAGTGGGGATGTATCTGAAGGGTGCAGAATTTTGCCTAACAAGGTGCATGTTGGCTGAGCTAGATTTGACTTTAACACCAGTTCTTTTTACATACTACTAATGTGTGTTCACAAATTGATGTGATTGTATTAAAACTGACCAACATTGTATTTTCTGGTTATGGGTTAATCATTCATATTGTAAAATAATCTCATGTTGGCTATGAAGAATGCTTTGTATTCTATTTATAATTCAACTAACACCAATAACCATTACTGATAATAGTATAACGGTTAAATACGTGACTGGCATTCCTCATAAAACACTGATGAGTTACATGATAATTTTATTAAATATAATAAATTTAATACATTTGGGGGTTATAGTGGTGTGGGAGGAAAGAATGCTGCCACACCCTTGAAGCAGCTGAAAGAATAACATAATAAAATATTTAATCCAGCTACTTCATTAAATGTACTATGAAAGAGGTGGTCAGTAATGATCATTGAAATGTAATTGATTAGACTAATAAGAAACATCGAAAGTAACCACTTTTTTTTAACTAAGTGTAGTTTGTTTAAAAAGAGAATTGTACAGTTCTCACCTTTGTACCGATCTGATTTCCACACTGTCCAGCTTGTATATGAACTATTTCTCTCATGTCTGCTGTCTTTTTATATCTTATTGTTAATTTGCACACAAACGCTTCTGCTGCCTGCACAGTTGTACTGAGTTTTATACTAACAGATCCGCCGACTTTTGTATCACTGAGGGTACAATTATTTTCCCCAAACAAAGTGCGCTACATAGTGTGTACAAGTCATCAAAACAGGTGGACGTATTTAGGGAGCTGGTGGCGGTTTGGAATCGAGTCTCGGCGGTCGAATTACAGACTCTGCCCACCGTCCATCTGTAGATCTGCTATTTCTCTTTCGTTTCTTATTTATTTGTATTTATATTGTCGTTTATTTTTCACAGTTTCAGCTGTCATGGTCCAAATACTGCTTAATTATAATACCATAATAAAGTATTTTTTATTTATAACAACAACAATGTAATAAGTTCATTGTCTTTAACCCCTTATCCTAGTTAGGGTGGGGTGGGGTGCTGGAACCTATACCAGCTCTTCATTGGACGCAAGACACATGGTAACACCCTGGATGGGGCGCCAGTCCATCGCAGGTACCTACAGGACAATTCCATGTCTCCAATCAACCTGGTAGCATGTATTTGGACTGTTGGAGGAAACCGGAGTACCCTGAGGAAACCCATACAGGATACAGGGAGAACATGCAAACTCCACACAGATAGGACCCAGATCCCCCCCGGGGATTGTAGGACTTTCTTGTGTGAGCCGTCAATGCTACACACTAAACCCAATATTTTGATTAGCATGTCTTCAGTCTGAAACGTAGTTATTGTAAAATAACCAATAATTAAAATGCAACCCGAAAAACTCAATGTGTCCCATGTCTGAATTCGCCACTGCCACAAAATACAGTTTATAATATAATCCTGTCATCAGATAACTTTCCATGTTGAATGTTTAGTATATTTTGCCATCTAGTGACAGAAACGAGCATTTCTCTGCACTGCATTTACAGAGCAAAATATATTGAATGGCCCTAGAGAAATGCCCTTTATATTATTTAAAAGTTTTCTAAGATTTTTCTAAGTATACTCTAAATAAACTATCTAATGTAGAAATTTACATTAATAATATATTAATGCCATACTTTAATAACATAAGTAATAAACCACTTTTATTAAACATTATTTTGAATAAACAAATTGGCTTTCTTCTGAATGGTTGAGAATAAAATTCTTACTCTTGCACAAAGTGCGCTGCCTAATGTGTACAAGTCAATACAGTGCACATCAGTGTACATCACTTATATAAGGGGTTCACCAGACTGTACAATTTCAAGGGACTTAGATAAATCTTAAAAAAAAACCCGTTTATATTGCTATAAAGTAGATATTCTAAGGTTCCAAATAATACATTGTTTACAGAGATAATAGATTATACAAAATTCTTATAATCGTAAACAAAAAAGTAATGGAAGCATATAGAGAAAATGTCGTTGTTACTATTACTATTATTGTGATCATTATTGTTATTGAATGTTTTATTCCGATTGGTTGATTTAGACAGTGGGCGTGGTTAATGTTACAGGCTGTAGGAAGCATTGATCTGGCGGTCAGTGTACAACTGTACCGTGTGGGTTGGCTCATTATGGCGGCTGTTTCCGCCAGGCGTCTCTTATCGAGGAGCATTTTTAGAAGTATTAGGTGAGTAACTGAGCATCGATTCAAACATCGAAATAGCGATAATGATATCAGACATTAACCATCTGTAATAACCTCTGAAATTGCTAGAAATGACCGAATTCGATGATCTGTAAATGGTGAATCTCACCCTACTATAAAACCGAGTACAGTAGTTACTATTATACATAGTACGCATTATTAGTAACACTGCTGCATACTGTTTAGTATGCTAGTATGCACTGTATGATTGGTCTCCCAGATTAGTTAGCTAGATAACTATATCAGCTGTTTTGCCATCACATCGGTTCGCTATCATGTAGAGTTAAACTTGGCTTAATGCTTTTATAATTACGAATAGTGTAGAGATCATAAATAAATAATATTCACATTTAAGTCCAGCCTTAGTTACACGTTAGAGATGAAGTACCTAGCTAGCATGTCTAGTAGGCTAGCAGCTATAACCTTTAACACACTTTGTTAGCTACAGCTTCTTTAAAAGTCACTTTTATGTCTTGCAGGTTTTACAGTTACTATTTACACATTATTTGAAAAGTTAAGAACTTCACGAAGTCATCAGCCACTTTGTTTAGCACATAGTTTAATTCTGCTTAAATGAACTTTTTTTTAGTTCCCACCAACTTTGCACACTTAGATTGGTGAACTTCAGTTCTTCTTCTTCATTTGTGCAGCATTTTAGTGCACAGTTGAATATTG
>JAYDZF010000026.1:15428200-15438960 GCA_034509105.1 Microcambeva barbata | reverse complement strand
TACAAGTGAATTTTAATAGATGTTTGTGCAGCCCTCTAAGAATTTGTCTCACCAGACCATAACTGAGCACCCTCCAAACCATCCATGATGCACTTAGCACTTAGCAAATATGGTGTCGACTGGTGATAGTCAGTCTAGCTGCATGGTACTGAGCTGAGAGCACAGGCCCCACTATACGATGTTTGGCAATCATTCGACCCTCATGAAGTCTGGTCAGAAACTTGCACACCTCAAGGCACCACCTTTACGGCCAAGTCCAATTTGCCTAGTCATGGTCCATGTCCTCCATTTTCTTGAGATTGTGCTGTGAGATACAACAACACTTCTTGGATTTGATATATGTCAAACATAACTAAGCTGCAGGAAACATTTGTGCACCATTTGTCGCTTTTATTGGTGCCCAAAGTTTAATTGATTGACAATGTCTTGAACAGTACTCTCAGGAATCATGTTGCCTCAATCTTTTGAGCGGTAAATGTATTTTTACAGTACATACGACAATGAAATAAAACATATGCTTATTACAGGATGGTAAAGATGAGCTTTTATGGCAATAAAAATCTATGAAAACTTCCCTCTTTCACTGTAGTTTTGTCCTACCTCCTAAGGCATGAATATTGGTTACAAGATGGGTGTGTTTTCTTGTGGAGCTTGACCCACCATTGATCAGAGTAAGGAACAATACACTTTTGACACCTGTTTGATTTAAATGACAGATTTAATTAAATTTAATGATCTTATTGGTTAAAACATGGCTGTAATCTGGTCATGACTCGCCTTTACTCTATCCAGAGCATTTATTCAAGCATGCTTCCCCTGAAATTAACTGGAACCATGTAAACACATGACTCCTTCAGGAAAACTTTAACTCTTGACTGAGCATTATATTACATCATCGGCAAGGCGAAGCCGAGACCTAAACAAGACTTAGACAAAACCACCTGTAAAAACCAATCATGCTGAATATTTAATAAAGTCAGATGACAATCAATAGCAGAATAAACTTAAACCTGCTAGATATTTGGTTGTACTCTTTTGGGGTTGACGCAGTCCTGCTATGACCTAACCTGTGTGCAAGTCATTTGTGCAAAGCAGACAGGAAGAAATTAGATGTGAAAAATAACTGGAATTTACTGACATCCGAAACAGCCCCTATTCCACTGAGGGAACAAATGAATGAGCTCTGAGCTACTGCAGGCGTAGAATCACTAAATTAATCAAGTTGTGCTTTTCGTTCAAGCACCTGTTGAGATCATTATTGTAATACGTAGTCAAACAATATTTATTCGGTTAATTAACATCTGGATGTACAGAAGTGTAAAAGCCACAGTATTATGTAAGTTCACTCAAAATTTCACAAAAAATGTTACATACACCAGGTTAAAAACCACTCAATGATCTCATACAAGTACATTTATCAATGGGTCCAAAAACTGAATGTATCAACCTCTCTTCTAATAGGCTTGTGTTGACAGCTTGGCTTGCTTGACAGCTTTCACATGTAGGATATATGTATATTAAAAAAATATATATTCCCCAGAAAGAAAAATAGGCAACAGGCCTTAAAGGAAAGTTCAATATGTTTCAAATTTGTAGTCCAAAGATTTCTTTTTGGAGACGAGTGCAACAGATAAAGCCACCTGGCAGGAGGAGAGGAAGGACAAAGAGGTTTATTGATGAAATGAAGGATGACAGGCAGGTAAATAAGGAGACAGAGGACGATTTTCAGGACAGATGAAAGACAAACATGCAAGTGAGCTGCTATGGTGACTCCTAATGTGTCCAGCCAAAACATGAGGTTTTAAGTATAAAAATGGTCAAACCAGAAATAATTCCCTAATTTGTCAAGAAAGAAGTTCACAAACGTGCTAGCTCAAGCCAGATGAACACTGTACAATTTAAGCCATCTGTAATCTTGGTCAGACCCAGGCCCTTCTTGCTGTGAGGCAACAGTGCTACCCACTGAGCCCCCATGTTGTGCAATAATCTAATTTCCTTTATAATAACCATAAAACCACAAGAATTTAATAAACTGAGCTGAACAATCTAAGTAGTCAATCCTACACTAAATGGCTAAAAGTACAAAAATGAGCTGGTTGGTCAATTAAAAACCATTAACACTGAGAAGAATTACACACTCTACAACATACTCCATTCTGTAAAAGATTTCCACAAACGTTTATTTGTGATACAATTTTAATGAGCCCAAATCAGAAGAAAAAAATCAGTGTTACTATGACTTTTATTTGATTTCAGACCGTTTGACATACATCATGTTTTGTCTGCTCAATTTTTTTTCATTTATTAATAAAGCCACACTCCCACATTTCAGGCCTGAAACAAATTCCAAAAAAGTTGGGACAGGGATAGTAATGAGGTGAAAAAAAATATGACGTCAAACAGATAATATAAAAATGGGATGTTATCATGGTTTGGTACAAAAGAAACATCCTGGAGTCTTATGAGCAAAGATGATCAGACTTTTCAGTTTGTAATTATTGAAATGCTTAAGAATATCGTACCTCAAAAAAAGATTTGACCCGATTTGCATATTTCTCCCTCTACAGTGCACAATGACATAATAAAAGGAAGGGGAAAGGTGCATTCTTGTCTCCAATACAGAATACGTGAAGAATTTTCAAATGGAAAAATTGACAACAATGATTCCCAAGGAAGAAAGGGGCTAAAGAAAAGCCGAAACACTAAATCACTTAGTTTAATATGTGCCTAAACTGTGGTGAAAGGGATTCTGTCTCTCAACCTTTTGTGGAATGTGTTGAAAGCCAGAAATGCTTATTCATAAATGATAAGGCAAGACATGAAATACCAGAGGTTCATGCTGTCTGCAAAGAAATAAAAGTATCATTGCAAGACAATTCTTTTATAGTGATGAATTTGATTCACTAATTAGTAGAGAATTAGAGGAGAACTTGGGTGAGCATTATTGTCTCAAAGGAAACGTTAAGTAATTATACTTCTAACTGACCAAAACACTGACGTCTCCACTGTGGTTTTTAGTAAAAAAAAATGTTATGCTAATATGAAGATGGAAACGGAGGTTGAAAGTTTAAGAGGCAGCCTGAAGGCTGAGAAATAGATTTCTCCTTTTCCCATTACTAAAACGAAGTTGAAAGCTATTTTCCACAGGGAGTCTGCATACGTTATTGATCAATAAAGCTTGACGATTAGTGTGATGTGAATGCTAGTGCAGGTCAGAAATCCAGACTACGTTCCACCGGACACGCCAAAAGGCACAGCCGGCCCTGTGAGCTACACTCTCATGCGTCATCACACTCTCACTGTTACACTGTGGCTTGCTCGCAGCAAGATTTCTAACACATTAATTACAAAAACACAAGCAGTGAATGTGGAGAGTAGAACAATATTTCTTCTATGGTGTCATGTTAGTGTTTATGCAGAGATTTTTGTTTTAGGAGGCTGTTAGGTGACATCTTGGAACCGCTCTGTGCCAGGCCTTGTTCTGCTGCATTAGTGCACTGTATTTTGAGCGATGGTCCGTGAAGCCAGCAGTTGGTTAATGACATCATCATTATATCCCAGGATGCCCTTCAGAACTTCAACCGTGTGCTGACCAATAACAGGGGGTGGAGTTGGCTTGTGAAATTCAAAAGCACTGAACCGGACAGCAGGACCTGTGGGAAAATCAAATTAAATATAGCGCTTAAAATACAGTAAGAACCGATACCACAGCTGGAGTTCTTATGCAGCAGCTGGCTGTCTAATATTTAAAGTAGCGATTTAGATAAGACTTATTAAACAAACATTTTTTTACAAACATGTAAGGAATTGCTACGTAGCAACAATATTCATTCACAATTAAAGCTCCTTCTTTTTAGGAACGTTGTGCTTTTCAGCAAGTTGAAGGTTTAGATAATTATATAATGTGGACATTATAAGTAAAAAACCTTTTAATATACTAATTTGTATATTAAAGTACTAAAATAACTATATAACTATATAACCACTATATAGTCTGTGTATGACAGAGGATAACATAATGAAATGAGTCATTTATCAACACTACGAAATTAAGTCACAAAATAATAATGTACCACATGACCATGAGGAACTGTTATACAGGTATACTGTCATCAATACAAATGTTACTGACAACTCAGCTTCTTATGTTTTGCTTTAACAGGCATGTGGCTTTATTTAGAGGTGGGGTGGAGAGTTGGGCATTATGACCAGCGCCAGTGCAAGGGATTGTCCAGTATGGCATAACACTGCATTGCACCCAGTAATTCTTTACTTATTTGGAATTAAATTAAAGGCTTCCTTTAGACTCAGTAAGAGCCTGAACACAGATCACCTGAACATATTTATTGGAATTAATATTCTACTATTCTTATTAAGTTTGTACAAACTATGTGCAATATCTTTACATGATTTATTTTTACTTAAGTGTATATAGTTTTGACATAAATGTGTATCTTTCGACAATGTCTGTCTACAACGTCTAAGTATGCTATTATCTTATTTGCACCCTGGAGCTTGACACAACACAATCTTGTTGTGCTCTCCTAGTTGTATAGTGTGAATGACAATAAAGTTGACTTTGACTTTTATGCTTACCTCACAACAACAATCAATAATAGAGGTCATGTAATCAAGAATAAAATTGTACCTGATATTTGCTTAACATTACACGGTCAAATATGGAAATCATGATCCAGTTAATTATACAGAGATAGGTAAGCTTGAAATAATCCTTTGCTTTGGTCAGCCAACTCAGTTTATGGTAGAAGGAGCTGAAGGGTCTTCAGGAGAGCAGAACTCTTAAAGCCTGACGGGTAGGAAGAGAGAGTTTGAGGACTGATGAGAGCTTTTAGATTCCTTGCCTTGAATTGCACCTGTTGTCACAAGATGTCTGAATAATTTGCAAATTGCATGTTTATGAATAAGACACAGGCTTTTAAAACTAGCATATTATTCCACCTGTTAGTTAGTAAATCAATTTGTTCATGTTATTTAATTGGTGGGCCTATTAGACTCATTCAAAAAAGGATTTCAGCGGGTCCCATATATCAATTAAAATATTTTTGGTCTTTCAATACCCTTAATGTAAACAGAAATGATCTATACTAACATTTGGTAAAAATGTCAGTCTAAAAAGGTTACAAAGCCTCGGTGCGCCACAAAAAGCAGAGACTTTAAATTAACCAAAAATAAGAAGTGAACAGCTCATCCATAATGGGGAAAAATAATTTTGTTTAAGAGAAACATTAGTCTGTATCTAATTTTGGCACATTTTCACTTTAATTAATTATTTATTTCTAGTAATGAGCAAAATTATCTGTCCATACGATAAGACAATTTATCCTAATACAATCTGATGAATAAGTGAAGATTTAGCATCATAAATAGGCTGATTAATTCTATAATTACTTCATTAAAATCTAATAATGAAAAGTCTTTTTCTTTAACCACAACTATTAGCATAATCTTTTTCATAATCAGACATGACGTGAAGTGTGCGTCATATTTTAGATAAAAGTTGGTTAACAATATAGCATAACCCCTACAAGTCAGATAAATAATAATAATAATAAACGCTCCTAATTAAAAAAAAATGAATTGCAATTCATAGTCAGAATGTGTGACTCACTTCCTTGAAGTCATCTTATTGCAATCATTAGGCGGAATTAGCATATTTCCTATTTTCCTTTTATTCTTTCCAAAGCCTCATTAATTTTGCTGCAACTAATTAGCAATTCTCTTCCACAGTGTTAACAACGTATCAGGGGCAGATGCTTGTTCATTGAACAAACCAAGAGTGCAAGACCCACGTTCATAAATCATTAGCCACGGTGAAAAGTGGGAACCCCCTATGCACTTCTGAAATCTTAGAGACCGTTCTAGCCTCAATGTGTTTCAATGTGTCTCCTCCACACAGGTCAAACCCACAACACATCGAATGGTAGGGTAGTACCTGTGTCGGACATTTCTAACCATGTGACATGTTCTTGAATGTATAATTTTCAGACTTGCTGACATATGTTGAGTTTCTTTTATTTCACAGCATCATGTAGCCTGTCACATCCTGAACCTCACGTGGACGTATATGAGGCGTCACATGCCTCACTCTGTGAAGCTTGGGTAAAGGAAAGTCAGTATCCTTACTCAGGGGCGAGCCATCGTTTCAATGTAGAATCATGCTTAAATGCCACTAAATTATTAAATGTTAATGGGCCCTACATTTTAAAGAGCATATATTTCATGGCAGCTATGCATCCTTAAGTGGGTTATATAAGACATGATAATCCATGCTTGGTAATGCTCACAGCAAGTTTCTACAAGCACTATAAATTAATTATACATTTAAAAATAGGAGCAGAGAGTTACATGCTTTAAATTCAGATATAAAAACTTTTTTTTAAACTAAGAAAAGAAGTTTAAAAGAGAATAGCAGGCAAGCTGCTCACAGATACAGCATTGATTCATTTTTACCAACTGCCTTTTAAATTCAGGGGTTGTATTGTGTTTCCCTATTGTTTTTACCCCGGCTCCGTTTACCTTTTACTTTATTCTGCTCATATTTTATCTTTAACTTCTTGTTTCACTTTCTCCTTCTCTTCTGCCTCTCTCTACTTTCTATGTTCTCTCTAGTTTTTACCCCTCATTGCTTTTATCCTCTTTATCATTGGCTTAGTGGGTAGATGTCGCTTCAGAGCAAGAAGGTCCTGGGTTCAATCTATGCAATACGATGTGCATTCACTAAGCCTCGTGCTTTGTCTTGAGTATCCATGACGGTTGAGGAGGGCTTTTCTAAAAGCTATCTGGCTGTTTTGTTAGTGACAGAATCCTCCCTAGATTCTGGTGCACACATAGAAACTAGAAAGAAACATATTCCCATTCAAGGCATTTAGCAGGTACTTTTATCATGGTGACTCAATGGGTTTAATTCCCTGACGAGGCAGGCGGTCAGGGTCCTTTCTGTGTGGAGTTTCGACGGGAGCTCAATTTTTCCTTCTCATCATCCAAATAACCTGCAGGTTTGTTGACACTAAATTTTCTATAGTTATTATAGTTACCTAGACAACAAGATGCATAAAGCGGTGTGTTGTAGTGCCGGTCCCAAGCACGGATATATAAGATACTTTGGTCAGGACGGTTGCCCCAGGAAGGGCATATTGCATAAAAACTATGACAAATCTATGATGCGGAGCATTATCTGGTGTGGCGGCCCCTAACAGGAGCAGTGGAAAGCTGATACATTTGTATATTTAGATAACTAAATGACTTCTCTGCCAGACAGTAGGTCAAACATGGAAGGTCTCACCATATACTGGCCAACATCACTGCTGAGACCTAGCTATAATAACTGATGCTACCAGCGTAAAATATAAATTGATTATTTTATACTGCCTTTTCCAGTTGTTAAGTACTGTTGAATGTGGAGGTATATTGTCAGCAAAGTCATCAAAATCTGGACACTGATTTAAATAATTATCTATAGTGTTTGTTAATCCGTTACATCCATGATGGTAGGTACTAGTTCACAAGGTTATTTAAAACCACATTTACTTTGTTTATGTACTTAAGTGGTTCTTTTAGGTGTCTTATTTACTTGAGAATTCATATTTACTTTTTTACTTTTGCTCAATACATCTGTACTTTTTATTCACTGCACTTTCAAAATTTGGTTTATTTTATCTCTCTATTTGGATTTCGCTCAGACATGCAAACTGAATCACTTTCCCAAATGACTCTTTTTAAATAAATCAACGAATTCGAATCAGGGCTGTGATTTGTGGTAAAGATTCATTTGTTTGACTCACTAAGTTTATCAATTGCAGAAAGAAGGGGTTCATTTGATTTTGATTAATATAATAATTTACAGTTTAGTGAATGAATAATCAGTTTCACCTTAAAATGTAAATATTATTTGAAAACAAACTAAATGTTTAGCAAAAGGTTAAATTTTGTTGCAATATCATTTTCAGTGTGTATTAAATCGATCTAGACCACATAGGGTGGCATTTGAAAGACCCACTTTTTGTGTGAAGTTGCTTGTTCACCTTAAACTTTATTTGAAATGCTTTATTTGAAGTACATTTATAGTGATGAACTTTTGTACTTTTACTTAAGTAAAAAATATAAATACTTCCACTTTTACTTAAGTCATTATGTTACATGATTACTATTACTTATACTTAAGTACAGAACTGTACTTCTGCCAACTCTGTATGAAGCACAATCATGGAAAATCTTTGTATCAATTCACCCCACTTGTAGGTGACTATAAGCGGAAACCGGAGCACCCAGATTAAAACCACGCAGACACAAGGAGAACATGGACACCCCAGGGCAAGGACCTGGAGCTCCCATTTGGGGATCGAACTAAGACCTTCCTGCTGTGAGGTGACAGTGCTATTTAATTAGTAATGAAAAACATCAAAACGAAATAGGAAGTACTAGTAGAAAAGAGAAAGGTCTTGGCTTCAAGTCCAAGAACTAAGCCATTGCATGAAAGTTTGAAGGCACATTTGTAAGTCACTTTCTGTTTCATTCCAAAAAGACCTACCATTGATCTTAAAGAGTTTAAAAAAACCTCTCTGTGACCAATTGCTCTGAACATGAAATTCCAAACTTAGTACTTGGAGGAGTGACTCATTTACTTGGATACACCACAATATCATATGGAAAGGAACACAGAATAAGCTAAAATGGCCCCAGACAATTAAAGTGATATGAAATTTTGAGGGCCTCTGATTGCATGTAAATATAAGCATCTGACCATGAAGAACATTCGCTTTGTGTTGTGCGGAAACATGGTGAGTGGAGTTTTCCAGTGTTTCCATGGCGATCGCATGGTGCATTAGGTTCACCATGATTTGGCTTTATTTTATTGTACTGAAAACATATATCAGTAATGATTTCACCTGGTGGAGCTTGCCGTCAGAGTAAATCCTGATAGCTATACAATGTTCTTTGCACTCTTGGCTCAGCAAATGGACAGATTCCAGTAAGGCCAAAACTACACTCATTACTCAGCCTATTAGTCTGCTGAAAAGAGTAGACAAAAGAGAGCGATAAAGGAAAAAGAGAGAAAAGGTAAATTACTTACACATGGGTTATTTGTCTTTCTAACACTCTACTTACATCATTAATCATGGATTAAGATATTAGCAATGAGACCCAAAGTTCAAGATGTGAGGTATTTCATACAAATGGTAAGTTGGCCTCCAGTAACCACAAATGGCATAGAAAAAACAAACAAACAAAAAAAAAACATTCATTGTATTAAATATGTTCCATTCTGTATTTAAACTAGTGCTGGAAAATTGATCTTCTGGTTTCTTAAAGCACCAGCACTGTCAAAGTTAGCAAGGATCCCAAATACCCCACCAAGTCGTCTAGCCATCACAATTTTCCCGCTTCTAACACATCAACTTTGAGGATAAAAGGTTCACTTGCTGCCTAATATATCCCACCCACCAGGTGCCTGATGAGAAGATAATTGGCCAGATATGCTCTGGCCATATATATATTTGTGTGAGATCGAGTAGTGGGAATGATAATAAACCTCCCACTTTATTGTTTGTTCTGCTATTCTAAACGCCTGATTGGAAAAAAATCCTTAAAAGCCATTTTACCTTAAAAAGGGCAAATCACATGTAATTATTGCTTTATGTTGATAAGAATAGGGGCATAGCTGTGGGTTTGTGAATGTTGGCATGTGCTATCCAGCATGGTTGCTATACATATTCACCATGTGCCAATGTTTGGTGCAATTTCCCAGCCCCATAACATTTTAAAGCCATCAGCAAAAATGTTAAAGTGCTCATGATGCCTTGAACACAGTGAGTTTGAAATCATTATCATCATTATGTGGTTAGAGGTAAAATAAACCCATGAAGAACAACGTATATGTGCTACAAAGCACAGGGTTTGTTCAACTTGGGTTCAAACCTCACAGTTGCTAAACATATATGAGTAACTGTGCATTGTCACTTTGGGTGGTAGCAGCCTAGTGGGTAAGATAATTAGTTCGGCAATAAAAAGGTTGCTGGTTCAAGCCTCATCTATGCCAGTTTGCTACTGTTGGGCCCTCAAGCAATGCCCTTCACTCAATTGCTTAGACAATGTAAGTCCCTTTGAATACAGGGTGTCTGCTAATTGAATGGTAATTAGAATTTTACATTTGTGACAGGAATACTTAATACTAATCTGCAATTATCACATGAATTCTCAGTAATTAAATCCTAGTGTTTGTAAATGTAGAAATGCTTCATTCGTTTAAAACAAATTGTAAAACAGCTGAATACATTGAGCACAGCGGATTACCTAACTTCTCGTCGTCTGTTTCAGTATCTACATAAGATGATGAAATTTAGTGCAAACTCTGCGGAATACCAAATGGGATATACCCACATTAATCATAACCCTTTTTGTCATATTAGCCCAATTACTTATTAGCTGAAATGTAAATTGTGACAATAAAGAAAGTTCCTACAGTGATTTGTTTAATATGTACCATATGGTTTTAGAATAATGACTTAATCCTCATTCAATAAGAGTTGCTGTAGTGTTTCAATCTAACTCACATAATACACATCGATCAGAATAGTTGTTCGATGTATATCAATCCCCTTGTAATAAGCCCAGTTTTATTTCTAATCCACTTTCTAATTCTGGATATTTTCACTCGGATCACAATGTAAATTTACCTTTAGGTCTGTAGAGCGAAATAAGCCTGCAAGACCCTGGCTTTTAAGCTATGATTTAGAAAGCTC